>CAUYQV010081647.1:0-36118 GCA_963574575.1 Galagoides demidoff
CCTGAAATTCTCCCAAATAGCCCAGTAGCCCCCAGCAAGCTGTCTGAGGTAGACTCCGAAGTAAAAAGCAAGAGGTGAGCTTTATTTAGCAGGCCCAGGCGCCCCGGCCTGGACTCTCCTGGTAGGCACGCGGAGGAAGAGGGCAAGTTTTTATGGGGTACAGAAAGCAAGAAAGGTGAAGGAGGGTGGGATACATTTTTGATTGGTGGTCGGGGGGTATGGGGAAGTATGGGTGATTGGTGGTCAGAGTATGGGGAGGCTCTTGATTGGCACAGGGCAGGAGGGGTGGGGGATTTCCTACCTGAGCATGAAGGGTGAGGGGTGGGGGTCTGGGGTGGTATGAGGCAAGAGGGGTGTGGGGTAGCAGTTTTGATTGGGTGATTAGGATGCTTGATTTGGGGGAAAGGCCTGAGTTTAGGGGAAGCAGATCTAAGATGGTGGCGGGGAGGTAGGAAAGGGGAAGTTCTATAGTCTAACAACAAAATGACACTGAAAGCTGAAAATCTGGGTCTTACACTTGCATGGTCTTAAATTGCTTATTAGTTGGCTCGGCGCCTGTGGCTCAAGCGGCTAAGGCGCCAGACACATACACCTGAGTTGGAGGGTTCAAATCTAGCCCGGGCCGCCAAACAACAATGATGGCTGAAACCAAAAAATAGCCAGGCATTGTGGCGGGCGCCTGTGATGCCAGGTACTTTGGAGGTGGAGGCAGGAGACTCGCTTGAGCCCAGGAGTTGGAGGTTGCTGTGAGCTGTGATGCCACAGCACTCTACCCAGGGGGACAGCTTGCAGCTCTGTCTTAAAATAAATAAAAAAAAATTGCTTATTAGTTACAAAGGACAGAATAGTAACTCTACAATGGGGAAACTGAATAATACCTTAACCAGTTGGTCAAAATTAAGAAAAGGCAAATTGCCATTGTGTGACTCCATTTATGTAACATCTGGAGAAGGCACAGAGTCACTAAAGTATTATTATGGCCTGGGATGCGTAACCCATATCCACAGTGAGGAACCATAAGATAAACCCAACATGAAAGACTGTGGGCATGTTTCAGATTAAAGGGAACTTTAGAGAGACAAGACAATAAAATGTGATGCATTATCCTGGACCGGATCCTGCACTACGGGGGGAAAAGCTCCAAAGGTCATTATAAGGTTAATTGGCAAAGCTGTAATACAGAAAAGGGATTAGATAAAGATACTGTATTAATAGTAAACTTAATGACGTTGATAACTATCCTGTAGTTCTGTAAGAGAAAAAGAATATCCCTGTTTTCAGGGAAATATATACTGAAATATTTCAGAGTAAAGGGCTGTGATGTGTCCAACTTATTTTCATGTGGTTAAGGGGAAAGTATCTCACACACAGAGCAAGTCAGAGAGAAAGAGGCAGAAAGAGATGACAATAAAATAAATGGGTTAAATGTTAAAGACAGGAATGTAAGTATATTTTGCATTGTTCTTATTCTTATAAATTTTCAGTAAGTTTGAGTTTATTTTCAAATTAAAAAAATATAAGGTCCCTTTAGGCCATAATGAACCTTCTCCCACCTCAAGATGAGGTCCTTCTGGAAAACAAGCACAAAGGAACAAAGCCCTCACTCTCTTCATGCCAAATCTTGGGAGGCACCAGAATATTTATCTGAATTATAACATCCTTGAAGACAAGACAAAGATGGGGGAGAACTTGCACCCCGACACACAGTGTCCCATCTGCTGTCCCTGAAAACTCTTAAGGGTCTCCAGAAACTTTAACATGCAGAGCACCCCCACAGAGCCTCCTGCTGCCTGAGGATGCATGGTTGCTTAGCAACCCAGACTCCTCCCTCACAGAGTAAAGCAGAAGCCCTCCCTCTGATGCACTAGAGAGAGAGCCTCCCTTGGTCAAGGTCCAGGTGAGACTCTGGCCAGAGCTGAGTCTAGGTCCTAAGCCATACAAAGCAGCATCCATGGCTCTGAGGGTTTGAGCCAGGCACAGAGCCCAGGGGACCAGGAAGGCTGCCCAATAAATGTAAAGTGAAGAGAAAGAGAACTTTTATCACGTCACTTCAACTCTCTGAGCCTGTTTTCCTCATGGGTAACAGGAGACAGCTGGGATAGATCAGTGATTCTCAACTCTTGCTGAATTCCAGGATGCCTGATGAGCCGATAACCAACACCATTCTGTTACCAATGAGATCAGAATCCCTGGGGGTGCTGGGTAGGCTCCAGTAATTTTTTAAAGCTCTTCAGATAATTCAAATGTATAGGCAGGGCTGAGAATCAAGGAGCTAAATAGCCTATCCTATGTTTTAATGTGTCTCCAAAATTCAGGTATTGTCAATGCGGTAGTATTAAGAGGTAGGGCCCTTTAAGAGGTGATTAGCCCTTGAGGGTTCCTCCCTCGTGAATGGGATTAGCTGCCTTTATAAGGGGGTTTGTCCCTTCTTGCCCTTCTGCTATGTGAGGGTATGATATTCTTCCCCTCAGAGAATGTGGCCTCCTGGAGCTCTGATCTTAGATTTCCCAGCCTCTAGAAGAGTGAGAAAATAAATCAATGTGGTATTCTGTTATAACAGCACCAATGGACTGAGATAGCCTATTAGGTCCTGGGGTGGGGGTGGGGGGTGGGGCTCTTTTAAACCTAATTATCTGTATTGGCACTACCACCTATAAGGGGTATCTCAATCCTAGTCTCTTCTTCCCTCCTTCCTCTGAGTGGAGTGCCCTGACCCCACACGTAGGACAAACCCTGACTCAGACTAGGTTCCTCACTTCAGGCTCAGTCATCTTTGTTGTTGGTCTGGCCCCTTATTTCTTGAGGGTCAGGCTTACCTTGTACTTGTCAAGAATTCTGAAGAGCCTGAAATTTTATGATATTTGCAAAGAAACAAGGTAGCCTGCCACACCTTCATGACTGCATGCAGAAGACATGAGACTCCTGGGTCAGAGACAAGAGATAATTTATTACTTATAGTAACTGCAGTAGCCACTGTATCATTATTTGTGCAGCTATTTCCCCAAGCCCCAGTACCTACAAGGCAACATAAAGAGAGCCAAATGACACTGGCCCTGAGTTTTGGTAATTAATACAAATCTTTTGTAATGGTCAATAACCATGACTGCCCTTTGCTTCAGAAATAGATACAGGAAGACAGGAAGAGCAGCACCCAGGGTTAAGGGAGGGTTACAAGCTAACCTCACAGTGGGAATGAGTAGTTAGCAAACCTCAGTGTGTATCAGAGTCTCCCTGCTAAAACAGATTTCCAGGCCATTCCCTAAATGTCCCTGATTGAGTAGGTCTGAGGCGGGACCTGCAGGAATGCATACTGACAAGTTCCCAGGTGTGCAGATACTGCCCTGGTCTAAACCTTGTCCATCTAAAACACATGGGCTGAGAAATGGCAACCAGCTTGAGAGCAAGGAAATTCCAAGAGGAAGAGGCCACAGGAAGATTTAGGAGAGCCTGAAGGGAAGTTCTTCAGGCCTGCAACCCCCAGGCAGGAAACTTTTCGTGAAACTTCCTCCCCTGTGGGTCATTCTGGACAGTGGTATATTGGGCTTCCCTGATGTTGACTGCTTGTTATTCCAGATGCCATGTCCACCTGTCAAGCACACTTCTCCCCGTGTCTGCGGCTGGCTCTGCCTCTGGGTCTTGTCCCGTCCCAGTGGTAGACTCAGTTGGAGTTTCTCAGCCAACCTGCTCCCATTCAAGTCAACCCAATCATGTCAGTTAACCTCTGTTTCCCCCCTTATAACCCACACATCCATTCTTCCCCTTTCTCTGCTGTATCCCAGAAGCTGATGTGCTAACAGACTGAAACACTGGGGTTACCCTGCAGCCCGTTTCCAGCTCAGCTGAGCTAATGGGAGGAACTGGCGGGAGATCAAAAGTTGAGCAGAGTGGTAGGTACTTTTCACAGTGCTCCTTCCTCCTCAGAGCTGATCTTTTGCCATATTTGCATCCTACCCTGTCTACGATATCCACTGAGGGGCCCCAGCCCTGTATCTCCAGTTTTAGGACTCGGAGATTGTTCCTATAAAACCATTTCCTCTTCTTGGCCCTTCACTGCTCAGGGTAGGGATGGCTCCCTGCTGTTATTTCCAGCCACACCACCACTCCCCACCTATTCCTTTAGTCCTGCCCACACCTCTATAAGTGGTCCCTTCACTGAAGGCTCTTGAATCTGAGTGAGCTTCTGTTTTCAGCTGGGACCCCAATAGACACGTCTTGCCTGGCCACACTCCTCTCTGCTGGACAGAGGTACCTGAGATCATTATCAATAATAAAATAAGAAATACACCTTCTTAAGCAGCCACCATTCTTAGGCATCCTTAAACTCCATGCTATGCCACAGGGCTCCTCCAGTGAAATGGAGCTGACAACAGAGGTGAAGCCACAGCAGAAATGACTAAGGTCTTGGCAGCCAAGCACCAAAAGGGCTTCTCTTTCAAGTAGCTTCCTTGGGTGGAAACAGGGCCCACTGATAGGGCCAGACAGCAAGAGGACAAGGCCGCCCTGCACACCCCAGAGTACACCTGCCCTAAGCCCCTGCTGATACAGTTGCCCAAAGTCTTGTCAGGAATAGGAGGCTGGTACCAGCAGCACTCTGGAATATCTCGTGTTGCCATGGTAGCAGCAGGGTCACTGCTTAGCAACAGGCCAAAGCTGCTGGAAGTTGCTAAGGTATTTTCACATGTGTTAAAGCAAATGGATGTTTATCTCAGTCTTGAGTGTAAATACACTATGGGTGGGGGAGAAAGAACATATACACACAAACCACCTACTGATACTCAGAGCTGCGTGTCTACAGATAACTGAGGCCAGAAGAATACACCCCCTCTCTCCAGAAAGACTTATACCTGTAGTCCTAACACTTTGGGAGGCCAAGATGAGAAGATTACTTGAGGTCAGGAGTTCAAGGCCAGCCTGAGCAAAAACAAGACCCCCATATCTTTAAAAAGTGGAAAAACTCAGCCAGGCCCTATGATAGCAGTGATAGTAGACATCCTTGTCTGGCATGCACTTATAATCCCAGCTACTCAGGAGGGAGGCAGAAGGATCACTGAGCCTAGGAGTTTGAGGCTGCAATGAGCTATTATCACACCACTGTACTCCAGCCTAGACAGCAGAATTAGGCCCTGTCACACACACACACACAAACCACTTTCACCACAAACTTTCCAGTAAAAATTCCAACTCTTTCTCCTAACTGGTTTTCAAGAAGCCACACAATTAAATGCATGGACACTAAAGTCAGACTGCCCGCCTGGGTCCAAAGCCTGGCTTTGGTGCTTTACTCACTCTATTACATTGGACAAGTCCCTTCTCCATGTCTTAACTTCCTCATCTGTAAAATGGAAATAATAATGCCTACCTTATAGGATTATGTGAGAATTAAATAAGTTATTTAAATATTGCCTGGCATTCAATCAATAAATTAGTAAGGATAGCTATTACTAACATTCAGTGAAATCATGGAAACGTTTTCGTGTGCCAGTTCCTACAAAAAGAATGAAGAATATGGAAGTTAACAAGAAATTGGTCCTATCTTCATGGGACCTACAATTTGAATGCCAGTGTGACAGCTCCTTGGTTGGTCATTCAGGGTACCTGCACTTATATACAGTAAGTGCTCAATATATATTACCTATTATTGTTATTATTTCTCCCCACAAACCAGCTCCAAACTGGCCTGTGTTCTGGACCCTGAATAAAGCTCCAGCTCTCCCACATGTGGGTCCTTGTCAACAGTGACCTTGGCCACGTGGAATACACCGCCCCCCGTCACCCCTTTCTTCACCAGTTTTGTGTCTACACAACCTTCAAGACCAGGTCCAGTTGTACCTGTGCTTGAAAGGCCCTTGGGTACTCCAAGCTATGTCACTCCCTCTACCCTGACCACCCCCAAATTCCATGGCAGTCATTGACTCTTCTGCCCTGTGTTTGTATCTTCCTTTCTGAACCAGATAACAAACCCTCCATATCAGATACCTCCTATGCATCTTCTCAGATCCCCTTAGCCTCATTCTTTGTAGATTCTGGTTATTAACCCTTTGTCAGATTTGTAACATGCAAATATCTTCCCCTATTCTGAAGGTTGCCTATTCACTTTGCTTACTATGTCTTTAGCTGTGCAGAAGATTTTAAGCTTGATCAGGTCCCAGTTGTTTATTTTTGTTGTTGCTGCTGTTGTCAATAGGGTCTTCTTCATAACATCTTTTCCCAGTCCAGTATCATTCAGAGTTTTCCCCACACTTTCTTCTAGGGTATTTATACTTTCATATGTTAGATTTAAATATTTTATCCAGCATGAGTTAATTTTTGTAAGTGGTGAGAGGTGCCGGTCAAGTTTCAGCTTTTTACATGTGGCTAACCAGTTCTCCCAGCACCATTTATTAAATACGAATTCTTTTTCCCCTTGTGTTCTTTTGTTTGGTTTATTAAAGATCAGATGGTGATATCAGCTGGTTTCATCTCTAAGTTCTCTATTCTGTTACACAGATCTATGTCACTATTTTTACGCCACTGCCATGCTGTTTCAATCCATATAGACTTCACCTGAAGTCTGGTAATGTGGTGCCTCCAGATTTGGGGGTTTTTTCCTTAGCATTGGTTATTCAGGTTCTTTTCTGGTTCCATATGAAACAAAGAACTATTTTTTCAAACTCTTCAAACTATGTTGTTGATGTTTTAATGGGGATTGCTTTAAATCTATAGATTGCTTCAGGTTATATAGACATTTTAACAATGTTAATTCTTCTCAATCATGAGCATGGTACCTTCTTCCACTTTTTAATGTCTTGTAATTTTTTTTTTCCTCAGGGTTCCAGAGTTGACTCTGTAGAGATCCTTCTCATCCTTTGCTAAGTATATTTCGAGGTATTTAATTTTCTTTAAAGTTACTGTGAAGGGTATTGTGTCTTTGATTTAATTCTTAGCTTGACTGTTATGGGCATATATGAAGGTCACTGATTTGTGGACATTGATTTTATATCCTCAGATGTTACTATATATCTTGATCATTTCCAGGAGTCTTATGGTTGAGTCTCTAAGGCTTTCTGAGTATAAGATGATACCATCAAGGAGCAAGAGTTTGACTTCCTTTGACCCCATTTGGGTACCCTAGTTATCCTCTTGCCCGATTCTCTGGCTAGAACTTCCAGAACTATGTTGAATAGCAGAGGTGATAGTAGACACCCTTGTCTGGTTCCAGTTCTAAAGTGAGAGTAAAAAGCACACATCTTAATCTGTCATGTGTAACTTTCAGGGAGTGTCTTGGTTTCCTGTATTACAGGGCCTCATGCACTATAAATATTCAACAAGTTCTTGATAAATTTAATTGAGCCATGTCTGTGCTGGAGCCAAAAGTCTCTTGGGAACCCAGTGCCCAGCAACCAACAGAGTGCTTTGTGCATAATGACCATTCAATAAATATTTGTGAAAGGAATGGATGATTGAAAGAACAAGCACTTTTTAGCCTGGAGATGAGTTACTGCATATTTGCGAGGCCTTCCAGAGTGAGAAAAATGAAGTACCAAGTTTAACTCTTAAGGGGAAAAAAAAAGTAACTGATGGTACTTTGGCCCCCCCAAATATTATCTTCCTCACCCACCATCGCTACCACCAATGAGGTAAGACATCTGGAATTTGGGGCCCAGGTTTTAAAGAATCCCCCAGTTGCTGACTGGAAGCTTGATAGATAGCAGCATAGAATTTTCTTTCTAGAAGAGACTTCAGAGATCCCTGGGCTGTTTAAGAAAAAGAAGCTGAGAAAGAGAACTGTCATTCTGTGGTGGTGTGATGAGCGGCTGGGTAATGTCCCGAGAAGCTGAGCCTAGGCAGAAAGTTCATGCATCAACAGTGGTATCTGGAATATCCAAAGCTTAGGAAATTGATATCGTATCTGTTGCACAATATCTGAACTGATTACTTGTTCCAGATAATTCTCTCTCCCTTGCTAAATATGGATATATGAGATAGTTTTGCTAGAAGGCATTATAAAGGAATAAAGAAATCTTCCCCCAATGTCCCAGTGCAAAATGTCTGAATCTCTCATAGATGACTCTGGATGAAGGATTAGCTAGACCCAGCCCCTTTCCTAGAACTCCCCCAGAGAAACATTCCCAGGCCAGAACTTCAGAAGCCTATTCACCTCCTGCAGGCACCAGCATGATAAGGGCAAAACTGCTCCCCAAGGAGAACTGTGCCCTTGGGCAGAGCAGTGGAGCGAACTAATTTCTAATAATGAGGCTGTGAGCTACAGCGTTTGTCTACAAAACAGGCTTATTCATGAAGAGTAAACATGTCAACTAATTCAAGAGGCATGCTAAATCTCCATTGTTTTCTGAAGTTCAGGTTTTCTGGCTCTATAAAACATGATGCACGCCTTCAGTGTGTGCAGCAGAATCTATGAGATTGCAGAATGCCACATTAAACATAGAGCTCCTGGGCTAATGAGAGTAAGTCCATTTTGCAGTAATGAATTGTTGGTAATGGCCCATCATGGAACAGATGTCTCATCCATCATTGCCCCAGGAGTCCCACACTCTGAGGTGCTACCATGGCCCAAGGAGGAGTCACAGCCGGGGAGGCAATCCTTATCTCAGGCCTCCTAGGAGAGCCAACCCTATGAGGTGGAATCACTGGGTGCCTACACATGTGATTTAAGACCCCCCAAATCCTCCCTAACTCAAAATAGGTCCCCACCCACCTGCCACAGTGCTTAAAATATCCTCCTTTGAATTGCCTCCTATTAAAATGTAAATATGTCACCTGAAAGAAGTAACACATTAAATTAGCATCCATTATCCCTCATTTTCACATTAGGGAGAGCTGAGCCCTGAGGAAAAGAGAGGACAGGCAGTCACTGATGAAGAGTGGTTTAGGAAAGAGCTGAGCAGGTCTCAGGTGAGGCAGGGCACAGTGCATGTCATAAGAGTGAGGTCTTGCTCACCCCAGCCTCTTGACAGTGTGGAGTTTTAACACGTAAGTTTCTCCAACTATTTGAGCAACTCAAGGGAGGGACTATAACTTATTTATCTTTGCAAATTCCCAGAACCTAGCACATAAATATTTAGAAACTCCCCAGTACCTCTCCAGGAAATGTTTGTTGAATAAGTGAATTTCATCTTCACAATCCACTAATGAAATTAGAGGAGGGATTTTTACCATTTTATTGGTGCAGAAACAGACTCGTGGAAGCCCATTTATTTGTGCAGGCACAGGAGACTGAGAAGAAGCAAGCTCTGGATAAACAAAGGGATGAACAAAAGTATACCAGTCTTGACAATTAAGTTCATGAACTTGTCACATGGGGAGCACCATACAGACAGCTCAGTAAGGTTTCACAACCTTGGTATATCCATGTCTCGCAGCTGTGTTCTTGTCAACATGTGGTGGTGTCTTACTGAGTGACATTCATTATTGTTGTGTGTTTTTGTGCACCATCAGGAGAACGTCAGAGCTTGAATTTGAGCAACAAACATTAAATTTTTTGTTAAACTTGGCAAGAGTGGAAGTGAAATCAGTGACATATTAGTCCAAGTTTGTGAGGATAATGCCATGAAGGAAAGGGCAGTGTATAAATGGATTAAACATTTTTCTGAGGGGAGAGAAAATGTCACTGGTGAAGAGAGGTCAGGGTGGCCAGTAATGAGCAGAACAAATGAAACCATTGCAAAAATTCATTGAGTTGTGCATCAAAATCTTGGGACACTGTGAGAAGCACAGCAGACCAAATAAAGATCAATAGAGAAACAGGAAAATCCTTTCTGAAAATCTTGGCATGGAAAGGTGTGCCTCTTAGATCATGACAATGCATCAGCTCACAAGACTCTGTGTGCAAGGGAGATTTTAGCCAGTAAACAAATGACTATCTTAGAACATCCTCTCCACTTATCTGACCTGGCCCCTAGTGACTTTTCTCTTTACTCAAAGATAAAGGAAATATTGAAAAGAAGACATTTTGAGGACATCAAGAGTAAAAAGACAATAGCTCTATTGGCTATTCCAGAGAAAGAGTTCCAACTACTTCAGAGGTGACCACAGTGATATTCAGCAGTGAGGTATGTGGCACTTTTCCTAGGATGAGTTTCCTAGGAACTCATCCTAGGAAAAGTGCCACAAACTTAATTGTCAGACCTCATATGCAAAGTATATACCCTACCCTTTGTCCAAAGAGAATAATGCCTATGGGGGAACCAACAGGAAGTCAGAGTAGAAAAGATCAGGGTCAAATTTGGGGTGTCTTTGAATGTCAGCCTGAGAGTCAGGGGGTGTTTTTCTGGGACCTCTTGAAAGTTTATTTAGTGACTCGGGAATTCAAGAAGCAGAAGGAAACAGAGAAATGTGCAAAGTGATATTTTAGGAAGGCAATTGGCATAAAGAAAAATAGAACAGGTTGGAAAATCAAGAAATCAAAGACTAGTTAAGAGATTCTTCATGAGTCAGAACCAGGATGGGAGCAGGGGTAATGGGGACTTTATGGATATAAATGGGTCAGTTTATTGACTGGCCAAATGAAGGGTTGTTGAGGGAGGAGAAGGAATGAAGGGTGTTGACCAGATTTCAAAGCCACTTAACTGATGGACAGAAAACCTGGAGCAACGGGAAATCTGACCTGAGGATGCCTCATTGTCAGTATGTGGAAGAAGGTGGTATCAACATCCATGTGGAGATGTCCACAGGACCATTAGAAACTTGATGCTGAAACCTGAGATTTATGGAAGCTATGAGAGTATAGGTGAAATCTCTGAGAAAGAGTAGAAAATGTGCCAGTCAGAACCCCCAGACAAGTCCACATGTAAAGGATGAGTGTAGGATGAAGGAGACGAGAGTTGGACTGTGACAATTGGGGCCAAATAAGAGTGTGTTTCACAAAGGTAGAAATGCCAGTCCAGATGCTGCAGAAAGGTCAAGGGAAATGAGGAGAAACAGCTATTAGATTTCAAGAATAGCCTCTCCCTGGCTACCTGCAAAAGCATAATTTCAGAAATGGGGAAAGGGCAGAAAAGCTTAAATGGGATTGAGGGGAGGGAAGCGAGGAAAGGAACAATGGGAGGGGACAAGAGATGGCCATGGACGGCAGTAGAGCTATGCATGGCTGCCCTTGTTTGTGTGTCCTTTTCAATCCAGGGGGAGCTGCGCCCAGTGTTATGTGCAGAGAGATGAAATATGACAGAGAGAGGGGAGACACTGGGGAGGGAGCCCTTGGAAGCAGCGGGAAGGGGGGCCAGGGGGCCAGAGGAGGCTGGGGAGAAGGAGGAGGTGCTGGGAGTCTAACTTGAAGAAAGGGGAAAGGAGCAAGCAGTGAGGCAAGTCCAAACAGAGAGCATTTTACTGGAAAAAATCAGAAAAATAAGTTTTCAGGGTTCAGCCTAGCCAAAAAAAAAAAAAAAGAAAGAAAGAAAGAAAAAGAAAAGAAAAGAAATTCGAGTCCCAAGGAACAGGAGAATATCCCAGCTGGAAAAGAACTGAAATCACAAGTTGCCAAGATTGATCCAAAGTAGCAGGAGAGCAAAACTTATTTCCAAAGTAACAGTCTCATCCATATAGTGCCAACAGTCCAGCCAATGAAGTCTCCTCCGAGAATCACAAGGCCACTGAACTTCAGCGCTAGAAAGATCCTGAGACACCATCTGATCCAACTCTTTTACTTCACTAACTAAGAAAATAAGGCCCAGAGAAGTGAAGTAAATTAACCAAGATTACCCAACTAGTTAAGGCACCAAATCTGGACCAGCACCTAGGACTCTGAGCTCCTGGTCAAAGGTAATTCCCAGAAAACAGCAACTCTTATGTGGTGGATTTCCTAGGACAGTTCCAACCCTATGTAATTCCTTCTTTCTAATAATGATGATTTTATTTAGATGAATGTACAACAAAGCAGGATTTCATTTTGGTACCTTCATATAATTTTCATAGGAAAAAACTGAAGGAAAAATATGCAACAAATCAGGAAAAGAAAATCATTTGTCAGATCATGTCTCCCAATTTTTGACTCTGCAAATGTAAGTCCAGGCAACTGCATTACAGAGTTACAGAAGGCAAGGCTCTGGGGTCAGACAGGCCCAGCTCCAAATCCAGGTAAGCCCAGCCACTTACTACATTGATGAGACCCTGGATCTCTTCTGCAAGAGGGGCCGCAGTCCTACAAAGGTGGCAGAGAAAGGAGGGAGGCACAGCAACGAACCACACTGTCATCATTGCCCTGATCACAGGAGAAAAGCCGCTGGGAGACCCAGAAAGGGAAGCAGCCAAAGCCACTACGAACAGCTAGTTTCCCTCTAGAATAATCCCAGTGTTTCCACCAGAGATGATTTGAAGGCTTTTTGAGAAGCAGACCTGAAAAGAAAGGTAATTACTTTTTCCTGCACTTGAATTTCAAGGCGGTGTCCTTTCAAAACAAAAAAGGCACTTGAGAGGTGGAAGGGAGGTGGCAGGGAGAGAAATGAAGGATGAAAAAGGGCCATTCGTACTGAAGCAGGTGACATTTCACCAAAGTAACTCCCTTTGCGAGCAGCTGGTGCAAATGTCATTCAGCTGAGATGATAAGGGAGCAATGTACTCCACAGGAAAATGGTGATCCATTCCTACTCCCATCAGCCACCTCCCACCCCCAAACCCTGACTCTCTGGGAAGAGGTTAGGCCCAGGCACGTCACTGAGGTCATCAGCCTGGAGGTGGCCGTAGACATCTTGTAGCTATCATTGCGGTCACAATGACGCACACATCCAACCCAGCAGAGCTGCCCCAACCCCAGCCCTGGGTCCTCTGTCCAGAGAAGGTAACCCTCCCCCCACCCCAATCTCTCACATAGACCAGTGGACAAGGACAGGTGGTGCTGTACAGCCAGCCACTCCAACACAGCATCCTGGAGAAACACGATTGTTGATAAAGAGAGTAGGTGTTCAGAACAGGAAACTCTGGGGCTCTTCAAGTTGATTTGAGATCATGAAGGAAGAAGAACAAAGGGAGTCAAGCTGACCTAGCTCTTGAATCCAGGCCTTCCCCTTACTCTACATGACCTTTGCAAATTACTTAATCTCTGTGCTGCCTCAGTTTCTTTATATGAAAAAGAGAAATAACATAACTCACAGGGACATGAGAAAAATAAGATCTAATACGTCACAAGGTCTTAGCAGTGAGGAGAAGCTCAATAAACAACACTGCAAACATGGAAGGATTTAAGGAAGTGTCCAGTTCCCTAGCCAAGCCCTCAAAGTCAGTTGCCATGCAGAAGGGTGGACATTCATAAAACTCAAAAAAGAAGGATAAGACTGTTATTTCAGGCTACTGATATTCCTAGACCGTGGCTTTGTTATCTCCAGAGATTGGTGAGAGCTTCAGGACTGATGGACAGTTCTGTGGCCTAAAATATTCAACTCATTGGGAAAACCACTTCTTAAACATTCACAATATACGATGTAGGCCTCCATATGCTTTCAAAAAACTATTTGCTGCAGCTCTGTAAGGATGTGAAACCTACCTGGTGGCACATGTTTGGTTCACGCTAAGTGCTTGTTAATGGGTGATCCTCAGCATCCTTGTTGGTTCCTGTCTGAATCTGCCATCCACGTGCCATTCCACAAGGAGCCCTGGCTTTTTGACAAAATGGTAACTAACCTACAGGCTGCCTCATACAAGAACCCTCACCGATAAATTCAAAGAAATGACTATAAAAATACTAAACTTAGAGTAATTTTTCACCAAAGATCAACAACTGTTTGGTAGCTCACACCTGTAATTCCAGCACTTTGAAAGGCTGAGATGGGAGGATCACTTGAGGCCAGGAGTTTAAGACCAGCTTGGGCAACACAGTGAAACCCCATCTCTACAAAAAAATTAATCGGCTCTTATGGTGCATGCCATAGTCCCAGGTACTCAGGAGGCCAAGGCAGAAAGATCATCTGAGCCCAGAAATCTCAGGCTGCTGTAAACTAGGATCACACCACTGCATTCCAACCTAAGAGACACAGCAGGACCCTGGCTCAAAATTAAAAAAAAAAAAAAAAAATCAACAAAGGTAGTCACAAGAAAGGGAAAGTTAGGTTGAGGGGAAACTTGGTGTACCAGTTAGAAATGAAAGTTCCTTCGTTCTGGCAAAGGCAAGTAATTTATATAGTTCTGTTTAAGGTGTAGAAAAGAAAAATTGCTAAACAAATTAAGACTTTCTCTTTGGCTTTCAGAGAGCAGTCAGAAATTGATTTCTACTTGCCAGGGGCTCCACGCTGTGGGTAAATAGTAGAAAATACACAGGTTCAATCTTTGAACAGAGCAAGAGCTGAATCCTAGCCCTACTACTATATGCATTTAAATAAGTTTCTTAGCCTCCCTGAACCAGAAGTTTCCCTTCTGTAAATGAAAATAGTAAATGACCAGAAGCTCCAAAGCTATGCCCGCAGTCCAAAAAGATTTAAACTTAATATTAAAACTTTAGGGTGAATTAAAAGATGCATTTTACTCAAGGATCCAATGATTGGGTTTTGTTTTTATGTATGTTCTATGGTTTTTGTTTTTAATAGAGAGCCCAGCATTTAAAAGAAAGGTCTTTTCTTTCAGCTAACCCATCCTTGGGAAGTTAAACTCTTGGGCCCTTAAGACAATAAACAAGGTCTCCTAATTGAAACCAAAATACCTAAGAGGGATTCAGCTGGCACTGAGCACTGACTTGCACGCCTACCCATGCAGAGTTCACTCTGAGAAGTGGCTTTCTAGCAGCTGAAGCTCCTTGACAATGGAATGCATTCTTTCCTTACACAGTGGGTTTCCTGTGTCTCTTCTGGGCATCTTCCAGAACACTGTAGAGAAGGATTCCCAGGTCACAAGGAAGGTTGACTAGAGGTTCCTTACCTACACGCTCAGATGCTGCTGATGCCTGCGGAGACACACACCAGTAGGAAGCCAAGGAGTCACCCTACACACATGCACACAGCCCCTGAGAAGGGGATCCAGCCTAACAATGTTTTCTTGCAAATTAGGTGTCATGACCAGTGAGGCACCCAACGACACAGGATCTGTGTTTAATTAACAAGCTAGAGACAACAAATGCTAATAATTGACTGATGTGTGGGAACGAAGTACCAGGAAAACACCCAGCAGAGACTTGCCAGGTAGCTCATCCTCTGAGGCAGTGATCAGCCTTCCCCGCCTCTAAGAGATAGCTCAGCAGAAACAGTTTCAACTCTGAACAGGTGTGTACCGTTGACTCCTGAGGCGGGAAGCAGTTGAGGATATATTTCTCTATTGTTCTAATTACCCACATGTGCTAGCCTGGAGCCTCTCTGGGTTTTGGAGGTAGGACATATCCCAATGGGCGTGTTGTTCTGACCCATTTACCAAGGAACTATGAGAAGTGAGAAGGGACAAGCAGCCCTGCCATTGGGGCCTTTAACCCAGGAAACCCAACCTCACTCAGATTGTCTGTGGTCAATCAGCAGGCTGTCTGGGACCTCCAGAAGCCTTGTTGGGAGAACCACAGGAGCAGCCTTCCTTACTGACACTGATTCTCCATCTGAGACGCCATCCTTGGCTTGCTACTAGGCCCTGGCAGAGACTAAATTCCTACCATCAGATATCAACCCTAGGGTTGCCCATCACAAACTGGATGCTATCCAACCCTCTGAATCAATAAAGTTGAATGTGCAGGATAGCATTCGATCACCAAAAGGAGGAAGCATATAAAAAAAAAAAAAAGAATCATGGCAGACCTGCCCAGGGGGAGCTGAAGCCACGGATGAGAAGAGGCTATTGCCAGAGACACCATGTCACCCTTCAGGTCTCAGGTCTGCTGGCCACACACAGTCCCCCTTTATTAGCTAGTAAGCCATAAGACCAGCAATCCTCCTATAAAATAGCAGAGCAGTAGTTTTCAACGGGAGTGAGTTTACCCCCAAAGTCTGAAGATGTTTTTCAGAGTCAGGACTAGGGAGACGCCTCATGTATCCAGTGCTTAGAGACCAGGGATGATGTGAAAGGTCCTAAAGGCCATGGGCCAGGACCTTCCCTACTGTAACAAAGAATTCTCTGGCCCCAAATGCCAACAGTGCCATGGTTAGGAAAGTTTGTGGTACAGAAAGAGAAGAGAAAAATAAAGCCAGTAATTCACATGTATCCAACAAAAATATGCTTCCTTCCTCATCTCTAGCACTGGTACGAGATCACAGTTAGCATTCTTCTATTACCCAATCAACATTTCTTCTGAATGCTGGTTTATATCCCAGGGCATGAAGATGGTACTTTGGCCATATCCTCCAAGGAGTTTTGTTGTCAAAAAGAGTTTAAGAATCCTTTCTCTAATTGCCTACTTGTATCTCCTTTCATCTGCCCCAGACCCCAATTCCAGGAGACAAAAGACATGAAGCCCTCACAGGAACGCCCCTCCTACCACCTGCCAACCTACTCTGAGAGCCCAGAGAGAAGATTTTGACTCAAGGTCATTGTCATCTGTGCAAAGAATAAGGCTATCTTACACTTCCCTCATTTATCTACTCCATATCTGTCAAGTTAGTATTAGAAAAATAATTTTTTTCGTTGCTCTATTCAATAAACATTTTTTGAGTTCTACTGCTTGTTACAGTGGTAAAAATACAAACATTTGCTGTCTTCACAGGGCTCACAGTCTGTGGTCTTAGAATCATCATCATCATTTTCCTCCCAGGCTTATTGAGATGGGAGAACAGAAGAACTCACACTTCATCCAGCTCTTTCTCCAAGCCCCTGTCGTTCCCTGAGGTCACCTCCCTCCCCACACCCCCGCCCCCGCCGAGCCTAAGCTGCCCAGAGCCTACTGGCTGGGGGGAAACTCATGCAACATCTTACTGCCTCTGCATCAGGAAGCTTTTCCACAACTTTTCCAGCATTTTGTCACTGGGTCATGAGTTGCCTTCCTATTTTCTGCTTAGCCTGGGACACTAAAGGATGTGTTGGGAAAAGGCCAAAAATACACTCACCTAAAATGAAAACAAAACTGCCATTGTCCTTCAAGAGGTCAGAACACCCTTGCTGTAACTTACAGCAGTCCCTCCAGCTGACTTGCCCCTCGTACTACCCCAGAGTAGAATGACTTTTCTCTGTAAGGAACCTTGGATTGTTTCACAGTGGGACCTTTCAGCTTGAACCAAAACTGAGCTCGCTGCTGGCTTCAGTTTGTATAGGAATGACTGGTGTCTTGGGGGAGCAACCTGCCAGAACCCCTTCTCCATGCAGATGAGGGGCTACCTGGGAAAGAATTCCAGAGAGATTGGTAAGAGCTGTCTAGAAACCAAGCTCAAGGGACGGACATCTATAGGGGTGTCTGACACGGCCCATTGGTCTAAATTTCTTTTCCTTTCCTTCTGATTCTTGTGGTAGTGCCTTCTATGATGGCTTTTACTTTTGGGCTTCCTATCATCTATCTTTTTAAACTTGTGGTCAGTGGCATTCTGCCATTCACTGTATTGTAGAATATAGCATCGATTTGTGGTTAGAATACACTCAGAATTTTGGAGCATTTCACTTTTCTTGTGTTTACTTAGTGTTCATTCAAGCAGTATTTATTGAGCATCTACTTATATAAGCCAGGCATTCGTTTAAGCACCTGAGGCACTTGGAGTTAATATTCACAGCGAAGGGAGTGACAGAATCAATAAACCAAATACAAAAATGTCAAAGCAGGGTGCAGGATGGAGAGTGATGGGTGGGAATCAGGGTTACACAGAGAGGCCAGGGAAAGCTGTCTGAGAAAGGAAGGAGCAGGAACTTGAATGAAGTGGGGAATGAGCTATGCCAAATGTAGGGAGGAAACTTTCAAGCAGAAAGGCAAGTGCAAAGGCCCTGTGGTGGAAACAAAGTTGGCATGTTCAAGGACCAGGGTGGCTGGAGCAAAGTAAGCTCAGAGGCACATTATGAAATAAGGTCAGAGACCCACACAGGGTACAAATCACATCAACTCACATGGGCCACAGTAGAGTTTAGATGTTACATTTTAAATATAATGAGAGATATTAGAAAAATTTGAGCAGGAATTGATGTGACCCGTTTTATATTTTTAAAAAGTATCACCCTTGCTGCTGTGTGGAAAATCACCTACAGGGAACCAAGAGTCCTTGCAAAGAGACCATTTAGGAGGCAACTGCAGATGTGAAGGAGAGAGAATGATGACTCGGGCTGGTGGAGAAGACTTGGGATGAGAAGTGAGAGAAAGATCTGCATGAAGGATGAGGGCTAGGAGGGGTCACTTTACTACAGAGGACAGACCTGCAGGTGGGGTAGGAGGGTGTGTTGGGATACAAAGTCAAGGGTTGGTTTTGCTAGAAAGACATCCAGAATTATGGTTGGATGTCAGGTGTGCAGGGGTCAACTTTGGAGTCACCAGCACACCTCCAATGTTTAAAGCCACAAACTAATAGAACATTCCAAAGACTGAGTCTGGTTGGGAGTGCAGGAGGATCAATGTTCAGAAGTCAATTGGCAAATGAGATTGAAAAGGAGCTTCCCACAAGGTGGAAGGGAAGCTAGGAGTGTGTGGGGCCCTGGAACCAAGATTTCAGATCTAGACATAGTCATTCAAGGGGAAATGCAAAGGGCTTCCATTGTATCAGTAATGTTTTCAATCTTAAGTAGCATGACAGCATTCCAGGCTTTTCATACCTTTTGTAGAAATGCTTGGTTTTAAAAAGCATTTACAGAAAAGAGTGATAAACTAGATCAAGGATCGCTCTATTTGGCACATGGACAACACTGGTGATGGGAACAAACACAGCAGAGGACGGAGCATCAGAGACCCCGGGGTGGGCTGAAGGAGCAGTGGAGGCTGGGGAAGGGGAGATGTTGGGCATGGGCAGCTCTTTCGAGAAATCCCACTAGGAGGGGAAGCAGAGAATTGGGACAGAAGCTCAGGGGAGACTTGGAGCCAGGGAGGTGTTGGGGTTGTATTTATGTGTTTGTTTGGGTTTATTGTTGGGTTGGGTGAGATAGTACATAATATGTATGTAGCATATCTCTGGGCCAATAGAAAAGAATTAACCGATCATCCAGGAGAGAAGAGATAAACGAAAAAGCAACCCCCAGGACAGACGAGAGAGAAGGAGATCCAGGCTACAGGTGGAGGGGTTGGCCTTCGGGAAGAGCAGGGATTGCTCACCTCTTATGCGACATGGCAGGAGTCCCAGGGCTACAGAAGCAAGTCAGTTAGGACATGTCGCGCTGGGAAGGTGCAGCTGTGTTCTCACTGCAGCTGTGTTCTTGAAAACATGAGGAGTGGTATCATCAGTTGACAAGATGAGGGAGGATTTGGGGAGGTGAAAGAGAGAGTGAGTAAAAGGCAGAAAGACTCTTAGAGACTTGAAGAGCAAACTGAGTAAGAACATGTGGTAGGAGCACCACACAGAGCCGAGGCCCCCTGAGGCTGGATAGATCAGGCGTGTGCTGGGTTTTCTGCAGCCACTCTGCACTGCTCACGGGCAGGCGTGCAGGAGCAGCTTCCAACTTCACCAGTATTGACTCTTTGGCACATGCATCAAGAGGAGGTGAGGCTGGGGAGGCCCAGGAGGTAGCTGAGTCCTTGGGGCTGAGCCTGGGTCCTCAATTCCCCTGCCCTCATGGGGAGTCCCTTCAGGACTCCTGTTCTTTCCCATCTGGGAACCTCAATTCAGCACCAGAAAGTCCCTGAGCCTTCTATGTACCCACCCTCTTCCCTGGGAACCAGCTATGCCCACGGAGGACAGTGGGAAGGGCAATCTTTGCCAGTCACAAAGGCGCGGTTATCCCCATCCACCAAACAAAAAGGGGCCTCTGCTGAGGGTTCCCCACTTGAGAAAACTGGAGCCTCTGTAGGGTCCTTATTTGTCCCCCTCACACAGGCTGAGAAATTAGGATGAGCTAAAGTCCTGGGAATAGCAAGTAGAAGTATGAGCCAGTGAATAAAATGTACCATTTGTTCCCCCTACCTGGTAGAAGTCACAGAAACTTGGGGTGCACTCTTCATTTTAATAGTATTCAGTGAAAGGACCCAGCCACTCTGTGATTTTATAAAATGACTTAGGCTTTGGCTTAAGGATATCACTAAGCTTATACAGTTAGAAAAACTCACGCTAAAACAGCTAAGGTGGCAATCAGAGGATAGCCAAGCAAAGCATTGATGACGTATGTATGATTGATAGGCAGATTCCTAAAAAAATCGACTGCACACAAACAAGGTTGGCTCAGGCTCCAGATCCCAGCTCTGCATCTGCCTCATCCCAGCCCTGCAGCAGGTGCAGCACTCCCCGTGAGGCCCCGATCTGCCCCGTCTTCCTCTCCAGGACTCCCCCTTCTTCTCCTCAGCCCTAGTCAAAACCAATTTCTACTTCTTCTGAGCAATAGTAAGTGACTAGAGCTAACCTGGTGAGTTAATTCAAGCTGATGCAAAATGATGGCTTAATATGTTTACCTTTTCCAGATACCCCACTTTTTAAAAGGAGCTGCAGGTCCTTAAATCTAAATGAGTGAGTGTTGTGGGAACCTCAAACTGTGGCAGGCCCGTAGGGAGACTGCAGGAAACACAGTAGCATCTTTCTAGGCCCCTCGAAGGTCACACACAGAAGACTCATCTACTTTGTTGAATCATCGAGTATCTCTGGGCCAAGAGACACCAATGTGAAATCTTTCTCTAAAACCAGATTTTTATCATGAGAAAACATGCTTATAACGCACTTAGCAATTGCCTATATTACTCTAATACATACAAATGAGATTCTTGGGTGTAATCAAAATAAATCTATGACAGTGGTTTGCTTGATTTCCCCTTCGGCACCAGGAAATACGAGTCCCCTAAGGATAGAAAAAGAAAAGAGAAGCCACCTGCCCACCGCCAGCCCAGGAGAACTCTGCCCAGGATTGGCTGCCCTGCCCAGGCTGCTCCAAGGCCTGGGCTCCAGGCAGAAGGGTGTCAACTGAGGCCTGCTGTGGCTGCTCTGTGCTCCTGAAAGAAGCAAAAGGAAGATGCGGGCTCCTCAGAGGACCTGGCTACAGAAAACAGCTCTGCACTGTGCTTCGTAACTTCCACCTCACCAGAAAATTCAATGGGGGCACGTGAGTCTGTGCATCAGAAAACTAACCCTATTGATGTCAAGGTTTGTCGCAAGAAGGCCAATGCCTGAGACAAAGACAGTAGTGAAGACACGAACAAGAACAATAACTTCCCTGACTTCTCTTGCTAGTTTTGGTCTGTGAATGAGAGAAAATCTAACCTTCTGCTCTTCCAGGCACTCACCATGTGCCCTCCCGAGCTGCAGAGAGGCTGGCCCCGCTGCTCCAGAGGAAGCAGACACCAGGACAAAGGTGGGATTACCTAGGATTACTCTCCTAGAAGCCCTCAGACTGAGAGAGACACAAAACCCTCTCTGAGCAGCAGCCAAGGTTGGCTGTGGAATGACAGTGTCTACCAGGACCCTGGGTGAATGGAGTGGCCTCTATAAACACTTACCAGTTCATTCATCCATTCCCACAGCCATTCAGTATTCCTTAGCCAGAGGAAACAGCAGATGGTCCTGCCCCAAGACACACACAAGGACTTCCAGGAGAAGTGGGACACATCTGTCCCACAGCTGGACTCATGCCCTACTAACCAGTCAGGGTTACCAATAGCGCTGTGAAGAACCTATTTGTCTTTGGAGATTTAACACTGAGCTAGTATCTTCCTAGGAGGAGCGAGCAAAGATCTGGTGGAGGGAAACCAGAAGCATGCCTTGCTGTCCCCAACCCCCAGGCCAGTTGCCTTTCTCTTTCTATAAACACAATGCTGTCCTGAGTTAATCTTCCACTAAATGTCTCCATGCTTCTGGAACTTCAATTACAGCCCCCTCCACCCACAGGCAGAGCTGCCATGGTGCAAATGCAGTTTAAATCATCACAAGCATTTCCCCTGTGCTTCCTCTGCCTGAACTACCTTCTTACCCCTTCTATCCAGAGCCTAATTCAGCTCATCTTGCTTTTCTTCTGCTCCAAATCAGCCTGGTGCACAGAGATTCCTTCTAGCGCAGGGCCCCTGTGGCCCTCCACGGACTCCTTGCCACGGCTCCTCTCTGCACATGCTAACCTCAGGGATTCTCTCCAGCTTCTTGTTTCTACCTCAGCTGATGATATTTGCTGATATCCCTTTCTTGTTTTCTCCACTCCCCTGGATTCAACGTGTCACTGTTTGCACATCCCCAGCCCACTCATTGTTGTGGGCACACAACCATTCTCCATCTTGCACAAAACCCAGACATTGACTCCCCTCGGGGGTCACTTCTGGGTGTCAGACTTTCGGCTGAAAGTCTGGTTTCCAGGGGCTGCGGGTCAGACCCTGTAACAGAGGCAAAGGCCCGAAAAAGAGCAAAAAACATTTTCTGTCTCTTTAAAACCCTTTTTGCAAACTAAAACCTACATTCCTGCCCAGGGCCAGTAATCAGAGGGGCAGTGCAAGGATGGTCAGTCTTTGTAGTGAAATAATAAAGAAATTGCTAACTCATAGTATTTCAGGACTAAAATGAATCTCTCTCTCTGCCTGCTTTTTTCTCTTTCTCTTGCTAGCAGCCCCTCCCCATACCCAGAGCTCCCTTTTCACAAACCACAGAGGCCTCCAGCAGACCAAAAGGAAATGTAAATTCTCTATATGTTGACCAGCTCCTGGTCTATTAGAATTTGTCCCTTGAGCCTCATGTGATTCCTGAGGGTCCCAGGAACAATGGGACAAGAAGATCAGGACTCAGGATTAGAAATACCTGGGAAAATGTTGGTTTTCAACCTTGCCACAGGAACAGCGGATATCGCATTCACACTCACAATACCTTGTGAACTTGGCTGCAATGACCATTTTTGTCCTTCCTTAAGTTCAGCTAACTGCTTGACCTCAACTACTGGCATGGGCATTCTTTCATTTTTTTTTCCTCTGGGATGCCACACAATCTCCCTGCTCTCTTCTCCCTCTTTTCCCCCACCTCTCTTCCCCTCTCTCACTCCTTCTCTCCTTCTAAAAGAAAAGTCAAGTCTATACTTTAATAACCTAATCTTGGTTTAGAAAAATTCTTTTCTCCACCCATGTGGAGCACCCACTGTGCTTTCCACCCTAACACCGGGGGAGTGTCCTTTGTTCTTTGTACCACAGGAGATGGCTCAATGGAACTGTCCAGATGGAGGTCACAAGCATGTCCTCCAGGAGATGAGATGGGTCAAAATTATCAACTACATGTATAGGTAAATAGCCGCAGCCTGAAGCTGAAGACCTTCCCTTTAAAAGCCTGTATTTCTGTTTATAGACAGAAAAGACGGCACTTTAAGATGAGAGTATCCACCCTCTTCATTTTCTGGCAAATTAACAAGCCTCCCTTTCCTTCTCCTTAAAAGAGTTGTCCTTATTCCTGACTTCACATGGAGAGGAGGCCACATATATCTCTCATGTCCTCTTTTTTCTGGAAATGGAAGTTAAGAGCATGAATACTTGTAGTGTTTACTTTACTTCCTTACTTCTTTCTAGGCAGATCAGCCTCTTAACTGGTCATGGAATGTTCTAAGAGCTTCTAAATTGTTGCAGAATTTAGAGCAGACACCTTGATTTTCATGTAGCTCAGGAGCCTTGTGGGAGAGACAAAGGTGTTAAGGGTCAGACGGTTCTGCTTTGAAAACTCCCACTCACAGACCTGGGCAAAAGCAGAGAAGCTGAGTCCCCACTGGGCAGAGAGACAAGGAGCCTTGGAGGCTGGCAGCACAGAGGAAGTCAGTGGTGGTCCATCAGGCAGCATCCATGGGCAGCATCTGTGACCAGCTGTAAGCTGTCTACAGCTCACCACAGTGAGTGAACACAGGGGTTATTAGGACTGCAGGGATTGGCCCTACATGTGAAACCAACAACTAGGAGCTATAGAATTTCTGACTTTGGACTCAGAAATTGGTGGGGCCTGAAGAGCACTGAGCCTGAACACCCCTGGAAAAATCTCAGGAATATGATAGTTGTCACAGGAGGACTCTGGAGAAAATATGTGATTCCTGCCACCAAGTTGGAGCCATGGTGCACGAATATTTGAGATACTCTTGTGAAGGTTAAGATGTCAAAATTCACCAGTGAATAAAGCCGAGGACCTACTGATTGTTTAAGAATGAATATTCAAAATCTGATGATTCTCTAGTCAAAAACTTAAAAACGTTGCCAACAAAGCAATATAAATAACCAAGTTGACTTTAGACTTTATTCTAACTCTGACAAAAGAAAACAGAGTTTTAAAAAGAAAAGATTCTACATAATTCTATACCCAGACAAATATTCTTTAATGCAGAAAGGAAACAAAAAGATGAAATGGAATATACAGGAATTCATAAAATATGCCCCTTAGTTTCCCTTTCCTTAAAAAAAAATCATTTTAAATTATACATTTTAAATTAATTACTCAGTTATAAGATAAATATCTGAGTTAAGAATGGAGGAAGCTATTTGCTGACTATCGAGGTTTACTGAATATAGATGTAAATAATTGCTACAAATACCATTGCAAGGCAAATACCAGTGCCAGAAATAATTTTTGAAAGAGAAGCCAATAACATAAAAATAATATCTTAAAATTAATATTCTTAAGTAATAAGGCTCCAATTTATATTAAAACATGAACAAATGGAAAGAGAAGGGGGAATATTATGGTGATGGTGGAAGAAAGTAACAAGCATATCAAATTTCTTATATGTTCATAGTTAAAGTATTATTTTATTTGCTGTTCTTATTCTCACACCGTGTATACAGTTGGTCCTCTGTATTCATGGGTCCTACATCTATAGAATCAACCAGCCACAGATCAAAAATATGGATAGTTGCTTCTGTACTGAACATTTTCAGACCTTTGTCGTTTTTCCCTAAACAATAAAGTATAACAAATATTTACATAGCATGTACTTTATACTAGGTATTATAAGTAATTGAGAGATGAGTAAAAGCATATGGGAGGTGAAATGCAAATACCTGCGCTTCTGGGGATTCTGATGGCCATGAGGGCTCCTAAAACTAAGCTCCCATAGACACTGACAGAGGTCTGCATCAACTCTATTCGTGGGATTATAGTAGGCTAGTGTTCTAGGTCAACCCTCCTGCTGAAAACAACTAAAAATTCCGGAAAGTTATCTATTAAATCTTTTTAAATCAGAGACGACCAGAGGGCATACCAGGGAATTACCAGGCCAGAATGTGAGACTGGAAACGCAGCCAAGGACACAGAGGAATCAATCAGTCTTTGTCCTGAGGGCATCTGTCTATCTCTGCAAACAAGCCTCACTCTTGACATCAACTCCAGTGCCTAAAATGGGCAGAAGGGGTAAGTATCATTTCAATATGTACCTGGGGATACTATCCATGTAAAGCTGGGACCTCAAAAGATAACATCTTCAAAATAAAGATGAACTAGAAGTTAACCTTTCTCAGCCATCCCCATCTCTCACCATTACCCTCACCCCTTGGATACTGACACAAGTTGTTTTGACAGTAATCAGAAAAGTGGGGAAAAGGTGAAAACAGAAACTTACCTGAAAAGTTACAAACATAAGCAGACTTTGATCAGATCTGTAACTGAAATCACTTGGTTGGGCAAAAAAATATCCTCAGGGCATAGTTTTAATTTAATGTTGTTCTAGACTGGTAGATTTCCCAGCCATGCAGCAGAAGTAAACAAAAATCCTCTCTAAGGAATTCACCTTCATACTGTGCCTCAAAGGATCTCTTAAAATAATATTTGTGAAAACAATGACATTCATACAGTCGATAATAATAAAACAGATGAAGCAAAAGGAATGAGAACCAGCAGAAACAATAGAGAACAGAAATAGAGCCACAAAGCCTTCAGATTTAGAATCATCAGGCTAGATTAAAATTCAATTACCCTTACTTTTGTTTAAAGAAATAAAAGGCCATTTTTAATTATCTGCAATAAATCTCTATATGGAAGCTATAAAAAGTTACCACGTGTCTCTTAGATAAATAGAACGTCTAGGCACTCATTAGAGTAAACAATGAATGGGTGTAACAGCTGACAAACACAGCTAAATGGAGAAGTACTGAACAAAATGGAGCACAAGCAATGATTCAGAATACAGAATAGAACAGAGAGTTCCAGAAAGAGAAGGGAGAGCAAATAGGAGGGTGGCAATAATTGAAATGGTGATGATGGAGAATTTTCCAGAATTAATCAAAGACATCAGGACACAGATTTAAGAAGCAGTCCCACCAACAGAGAAGAGTTGTGACCCTAAAACATAGATGACCTGAATAGAGCAATAATTACATGGCAAGCCAACTTCACAGAAGCAACAGTGAAACCTGGAAACCAAAATGGTATCTTCAACTGCCAATCAAGATTTCTATTCTTGGCCCAAAAAAGGAAATATCTTTTTCTCAAAAATGAGGGTAACATATAGACATCTTCAGACCAGCATTATCTGAAAACTCACCATCTGCAGACCTTAACCAATGGAAATTCAAAAGGATAAAGCTCAGGTAGAAAGACAGTAATCCTATATGGGATGGAGATTAAAGAAGAAATAAAGATCTAAGAACATGGCTTGGCGCCTGTGGCTCAAACAGCTAAGGTAAAAGCCACATACAGCTGAGCTGGCGGGTTCGAATCCAGCCTGGGCCCACCAAACAGCGACAGCTGCAACCAAAAAATAGCCAGGCATTGTGGTGGGCGCCTGTAATCCCAGCTACTTGGGAGGTGGAGGCAGGAGACTCACTTGAGCCCAGGGGTTGGAGGATGCCGTGAGCTGTGATGCCACAGCACTCTACCCAGGGTGACAACTTGAGGCTCTGTCTCAAAACAAACAAACAAACAAAAAAAAAAAAACATGGTGAATATTTGGGTAAATCAAACATATGAAACAATAGTATCAAATGACCCAAGGGATTTTTTTTTTTTAAGTATATGACAACAATAATATGGAAGCCAGGAGAATGAAAGAGGAAAAAACTTAAAATGGTCCAAGATTATTATGCAATCAGAGGAGACTAAGGATAGTAACTTCAGACTTTGATACGTTAGGTGCACATACAATAATTTCTCATGGAAAAAACCAAACGAATGGAAATAGAGTAAATATTTCTAAACTGGTTGAAAGAAAAATGAAAATATTATTAAAAATAGTCCATAAATCCAAAAACTGCAAGAAAGCAGTGCAAAAGAAACACAACAGGTCAAACAAATAGAAACCACAAAATAAGGTAGTGGATTTAAATGCAAACATACAGGTAATTGCATTAAATCTAAATGAACAACTGCTCAAATAAAAAACAAAACCAGTCATGCTGGATTAAAAATGAAACCCCACTATATCATTCTTGCAAGAAGAACATAAGTATACAAGAAAGGAAAAGAAGGGCAGCACCTGTGGCTCAGTGAGTAGGGCACCAGCCCCATCTACTGAGGATGCCTGGTTCAAACCTGGCCGGCCAAACAAAAAAAAAAAAAAAGAAAGGAACAGTAAAAGGTAGTATTTATATAGACATTTGCTCAATAACTATTCAATAAACTGAATGTAAGTATTTCATAAATTTCTTAAATTTTTATTCATGTATGTAGTTATGGTATACAATATGATGTTTTGATACATGTATTCATTTTGGAATGGCTAAATCAAGCTAATTAACATATGCATTCCCTCACCTTTTGTGTGTGATGAGAACATTTAAAATCCACCCTCTTAGCAATTTGCAAGCATATAATATGTGTTTGACATGTTTTATATCACAATAAAAACTTTTTAACGTATGTATATATTTAAATGTTTCTAATACATAAAGGTAATCTGTAACATAATTTAAAACAGGACATGCTTTCCAAATCACTGAAGGATATAAAAGGATATAAAACATATAACATACAGCTTAAGACAGAAAACCAAGAAAAAGCAAAGAAGCATTAAAATGGGAAGCATAAAATAGCTGGCAAATAAAAAAATAAATCATGAAATAAATCTAAGGACTTTAACTACCCTATTAAAAATATTCTCCAATTGTGCTACAAATTCAAACCCTACACTATGTGACCTCCGAGAAATAGACATAAAGCAAATTGCAAAAGAAGTGGCGTGAAATACAAGAATGAATAAAGATTTTTCAGCAAGTGCCAAACAGTGCCGCACAGAAGTGGCAATGCTACATTCCGAGAAGGTTTTAGTCCCAGCAAAAAGCATTCAACAAAACATAAAATGTCACTTTGTATTTATAAAAATTACAATCCACAAGGAAAATAGAATACCCATAAATTTTTATGTGTCAAGTAATTCAGCAAATAAAAAGTAAGACTGGCTGAAAACACACAGAAAAATTGGTATACATAATCACTGTGGAATACTAAAACACCCACTCCTTCCTGATAGATTAAGAAAAGGAAAATAAGTAAAGACACAGAGGACTTGAATAATAAAATTAATAGGATTGAATGAACAGAAATACATCAAAGAATGCGCCCTATAATCACTAAGTATACCTGCTTTTCACATACCCAGGAACATCTGCAAAAGTTGATACTGAGCTACAAGAAAAGCTTCGGTAAGTTTCTAAATGCATATATTGTGTAAGCAACACTCTCTGACAAGGTAGCAAAGCTAATATTCACAACAAAAACAATGTAGGCGAAAAATCTGAAAACTTAAAAACATTTCCCCAATTAAACATATCTAAGAGAGAAAATTAAAAGCAAATAATCAGAGATACAACGATGTAAGTAGAAAGAATTTTTATATTAATGGAAAATTTGAATTAGCTTAAAACTTGATGCAGAAAACATTATGATGCTTCTCTGTTAGTTGGCTGAAAGGAAGTTTTTCTAAGAATATTATTATTGTGAGGAAAAACTCATGATACAATATTAAATGGTTAAAGAACGGTACTGGATTTTGTCTGTATATTACACACCATAATGACTATTACAAATAATATCAAGTATATATTCATATGCATATGGCATAGAACAGAGCCTAGCAGGAAACATAGTAAGATCCTACCCCATTAGAGACCGCAGGGTTACAGAATTACAGATGATTTCTGCCTGTGTACTTTGCTCTACTTTCTATTATAAACATGTATCACTTTTGTAATTAGAGTAGGGTATAGGTTGGTGATAAAACAGAAGGTAGGAAATTGTACTACTTGCCAAGAAAAGAATAAACCTGCCCATCTTATCAGAACTTGCATATACCACCAGGGATGGGAGAATCAGGGATAACATTCATATTCATTTCAAAGGATTATCATGAAGTTTAAATAAAGATAGCATACATAACGTCTTTAGCCTGGCAAATTAAAAAGTGCTCACTATTATGATTACCTGCTTCTTCGTATTTTTTATTTTATTAACCCACTGTTCTGCATCCTAGGCAAATCCCTCAGTATAATCTTTTAATTCACTAATTCTCTCTTCAATTTACTCAGGACGGAATTTGTCTTGCCACTATGTTTTTATTTTAATGAAAATATTTTTTATTCATGGGATTTCTTCTTAATCCTTTTTAGAGCTATTTTATTTCATTTCTGCCTTTTGTTTCAAATATTCTTACATGTGCTAAGGATTAGTGTATCATTTCTTTAAAGATCATAAATAGACTGATTTTAACATCGTTTGCACATTGCTCTACCAGTCTCATTGCATCTAAGTGAACTCACTGGCCATGTGTTTTGTTATTGCCAGTGTCTCCATATCAGTCTTCTCTACGTGTTTTAGAATTTTCATTTGTAGGGAGTTTTTTCTTTCTCTCTCAATTGCTCACTTGATTGTTCACTCTCATTCTTGTTCCCTTACTCCAGTTCTCCCTTCCTCATTCCCTCCACTCTTGATATGTTTTGGTTGCCCACCAGCCACCTTCTAGAGCCCCCAGAAGAGAACCCATTACCTATCAATCATTCCTGACCTGCGGTGATCCCGGGATCACAGGCTCTGTCTCTGCCCCAGTTTGTGCCTTTGCCCAGAGTTGGGCATCAGGTTGTAACCACTTCCTTCAACTTCTCTAGGCCTGCAACTCACCCTGAGGCACTGGGGTGGTGGCCAGCACACAGACTGGACGCTATGCTTCCCAGCTCTGTAACTTACTAGCTGTGTGGTTTGCGGCAAGAAACACAACAATCTTTCTTTGTCTTATCTCTAAAATGAGGACAATAATTAAATCTACCTCATAGGGTTGTGTGAATTAAACACATAATCCAGGCAAGACATTTAAAATAATGCATGACACATAGCAAGCACTCGACATGTGTAACTCTAATTCCAATGAGCCAGGCTTGGCAGCAGCTCTTTTTGGCACTTTCCCCAGACAGGAAAATCCTACCCTGGCCCCTTACTTCAAGCAGCAAACAGGCCTTTAGTCCCCTCTCTTGTGTGGGAGCACTTTATATCTCTCTGAAGGATGCCTCACAGGATATGAACTTCTGGGTGTCCTGGACCTGCTTCTGGTCCTAGAGCCCAGTGGGCCTGCAGCAGTGGCCCTGTGACTATTCTGTTTCTGTGACATTCCTAGCTACTGAGGCTGTATCCTGTTTTTGTGCATGGCCATGTCTTTTACACCATGGCTTGTCTTGTCCTGGGGAAGCAGAAAGGGGTCTGCCTGTGGCTCACCTTGTGCAATGGATTTGCAGAGTCCTTTTGACTCTTCAGACTCAGATGTCAGTCCCGCTAAGCTGCACCACACTCCCCCAGCACCACATCACTCCCTCCAATGACATAGAAGCAGATTATTCAAGGGAAGTAAATCATGGTTTTTCCCTTCTAATTAGGGGCTTTGTTAGGATGACAGACTTGGCTCAGGTGGATGATGACTGATCCAACACAAGCTCAGCTAATTAGACACATTTCATCCTGAGGTAAAGGTTGTTTCTGACTCCACTCACCTTCCTGTACCATTTCTGTCACACTCCCATCTTTGGCTCTTCAAAGAAGTTGGGGCCAATGTGATGCAGTGGGAGGGCTGCTGAAATGACTGGCCATCAAGCCAGTTCTCTTTCTAAAAATACAACACCCCAAGCAGAAAGGGGTCTATCTGTGGCTCACCTCCCCCACAGTGAGTTAGTAGGCCTGGGATGAGACCTGAATTTTTTTAAGTTCAAAAACTAAATGGCTCATCACATACCTCTTTGAATGGCTAAAATCAAAAAAGACTAACTACATAAAGCATTGCAAGAATGTGAAGCAACTGAAAATCATATATACTGCTGATGAGAATGTAAAAAATATTAAATGCACAGCTAACATATGACTCAGCAAATTTCAACAAATTTCACTCCTAGACATTTACACAAGAGAAGTGAAAATGAAAGTGTAAAATATTGTTATGGGAATGTTCACAGCAGCCTTACTTGCAACGGCCCTAAACTGCAAACAACCCAAATGCTCATCAACAGGAGACTGATTAAACAATTGTACCAAAGTCATACAAAGGACTATGACTCAGCAATAAAAGAAGGGCCTATTGGTACATGCAAGAATATGCATGTGTCCCAAAAAATTATGTTGAGTGAAAGAAAGTATACCCCCAAAAGACTATATACTACAGTGTCCCGTTTATACGAAATTCAAGAAGATGCAAAGCAATCAACTGTGGAAAAAAAAAAAAGATCCCTTGTTGCCTGGGGAGAAAATGGGGCATTAAGGAGGGACAGATGGAGGGATTAGGGAAGGGATTAGGAAATGAAATTTCCTAATGAAATTTCAGGGACTGATTGATATGTTCATTATCCTGATGGTGATGATAGTTTCACAGGTATATGTCCATATCAAAACATCAAATTCCATACTTTAAATATGTGCAGTTTATTGTTCCTCAATTTTTAATAATCCAAGTGGCATGCCAGAGAGGGGTCAGCCTGATCTTAATGAGAAGCTGATAGACAGAGATCACCCACCCCATGCACCACCCTCCCTTCCCTCCATGTGCCATCTATCCCTATTGTGTGCCTTAAGCCATCTGTCCCCAAACTTTTTGGCTCCAGAGATCAGTTTCATGGTATAAAATTTTTCCATGGACCCATGGGGGAGGGCTGGGGAGGACTAGATTCTCATAAGGAGTACACAACCTAGATCCCTCACAGGTGCAGTTTACAGTAGGGTTCATGCTCCTCTGAGAACCTAATGCTGCCCCTGACCTAACAGGAGGCAGAGCTCAGGCAGTGACTCCAGCACCCGGTAGTGACTGTAAATACAGATGAAGTTTCCCTCTCCAGCCTGGCTCCCATTGTACAGCCCAGACCAAACTGATGGGAGGAGGAGATGACTGTAGCCTTAAGCTATACCCTGCCTAGTGTCAGGTCATCCTCAAATTAGCTATTTAGAGAAAGATTTAAAATAAATACATAAATTCTTAAAAAAGAAATTTATTCTAATTATTTTGATTTGGGCTTTCTCTTTTAACTCCTCAACAGTAGCTCCTAACCAAGAACGTTGGAAAGGGAAGCCTTTCAAGAGGCTTGCAAGTCCGCTGCAATGTGGCCTGAGTTCATAAAGCCAAACTGTTGAAAGCAGGCTATGAGCAAGAGGGAAAGAGGTCCTGACAAGATCAAGTTGAGTTCACATAAAGAATAAATTAAGACTGGAGTCATGAGATGTCATAAATGAGCCAGCGTTATGAGGGTAATCTATGGCTATAGAGAAAAGATACAGGAAGGAGGAAAAGAATAATATTAAATGTCAGAGATGAATATCGCTGAGATGTTGGAATCACATTAATGGCTAGGATATTCCACGAACTGCACTGGTCCTTCTGCACTTTGTATGAGCTGTGACATTGGAACCAAAGAACTCATTGCTGTTATGCCCACAGAATCTATGGACCACTAGCAAACAAAGTTCAGATTCCCTGGAGTAGAGGAGCAAAGGGAAGGAGACCAGGTAAAAATAATAAGAGCACAGTCCTGCACTACAGGTCATGAGTCAAAGTGGCTAGGAGCTTGGGTGCAGCATTCTGACAGCTTAACCCATATCTTGGTGGTGGGTAAGAAAAACAGTATGTTAAATAACTGAATTTTTCATCTTTCAAATAGTTATATTACATCAAATGGACAGATAGAGGTAGGCCCCCAAACCTAAATGTGGTATTCATAAGGAGACAAGCAGAGCAGTAACGTCATCCTACAGACTAAAGCCCACTGCCCTGTGCAGGAAGTCTGACTTGGGCCCCCTCACAGGGAGACTACAGGGGGAAGAACAAGAGAGAGCATTGATGGGAGAGGGAGGGGGGCTTCACAGAATAGGCCTGAAAGGGGCCTTGCATTTTTAAATAAAGAGAAGCATGATCAGATACATGTTTTAGAAAAATAAATATAGAAGATGGATTGGACTGGGATGCGACTGAGTTCTGGCAGACGACTGGGAGGCTTTTGCAACCATCCAAAATACGGTTGATGAAGCACTGACCCCCAGGGAAGAAAAATTAATCATGTGGAAATGAAAAACAACTTAATATGGTTAAGTTTGGAATCATGTGGAAATTAAAAACAGCTTAATATGGTTTCTGGGTTCCTTATAAGGGACAAATGAAAGTTTAATTCATTTCATATTTTAGTTAAGAACAAATAACAATTTTTATTTAATAAACAGAGATATTTAAAATACGCTTAAAATTGAAAACAAATTATTAGGAGAAAAGAAAGAGAAGGGGGAGGAGGAGGAAAACAGGGCACAGGAAAAAGATAAAAGAGAAGTTGCTAAAAGAAGATCACAAGAGGGACTGCCAAATTAAAGAAACTTGGAATCATTCCTAGGAATAACAGGGGAGGAAGGAATTGAAAGGTTTTTAGTAGAGAAACTACAGGAGCTGTTTTTTGTTTGTTTGTTTGTTTGTTTGGGTTTTGTTTTAATGCTACCATTTTTTTATTAATTATTTTTTATTAAATCATAACTTTTTACATTGATGCATTTATGGGGTTCAGGGTACTGCTTTGATATACAATGTGAAATGTTTACATTGAACTAAGTAAAACATCCATCACAGTTATAGTCATTTCTTAATAGTTTTGAAATGTACCATTGCATCATGCACATTAGGTGAGGTCCCCCCAAATGCTCTCCCTCTTCTTATATCCTCCCTCCCTTCCCCTCTCTCCCCTCTTCCCTTCTACTTTCTGGACTATAGTTATGCTTTGCCATTTGTATGAGTGTGTAGGTGGTTATATATTGATTTCATAGTGGTATTGAGTACATTGGATATTTCTTTTTCCATTCTTGAGATATTTTACTAAGAAGAATATGTTCAAGCTTCATCTAGTTAAACATAAAAGATGTGAAATCTCTGTCTTTTTTATGGCTGCATAGTATTCCATGGTGTACACATACCACAATTTGTTAATCCATTCACGGGTCAGTGGGCACTTGGGCTGTTTCAATGTCTTGGCTATTATGACTTGGGCTGCAATAAACATTCTGGTGCAAATGTCTTTGTTGTAAAATAATTTTTAATTATCTGGGTATACACCTAGTAGAGGAATTGCAGGATCGAATGGTCGGTCTACTTTTAGTACCTTGAGTGTTCTCCAAACTTCTTTCCAAAAAGTTTATATTAGCTTGCATTCCCACCACCAGTGTAGAAGCGTTCCCTTCTCTCTGCATCCACACCAACATCTGTAGTTTTGGGATTTTGTGATGTGGGCTAATCTTACTGGAGTTAGATGATATCTCGAAGTGGTTTTGATTTGCATTTCTCTGATGATTAAGGATGATGAGCATTTTTTCATGTGTTTGTAGGCCATGTGCCTGTCTTCATCAGAGAAGTTTGGAAAAATCAGGAGGTATCACATTACCAGACTTCAGGCTATACTATAAATCTATAGTGATCAAAACAGCATGGTACTGGCACAAAAAGAGAGTGGTAGATTTATGGAACAGAATAGAGAACCAAGAGACGAACCCAGCTGCTTATCATCATTTGATCTTCGACAAGCCTATCAAAAATGTTCAGTGAGGGAAAGACTCCCTATTTAACAAAAGGTATTGGCTGAACTGGCTGGCAACCTGTAGAAGACTGAAACTGGACCCCCACCTTTCACCATTAACAATTGATTCTCACTGGCATGGATGTGGAGAGAGGGGAAGACTTACACTGCTGGTAGGACTGCAAACTAATACAACCTTTTCAGAAGGAAGTATGGAGAATCCTCAAAGGACTCAAATTAGACCTCCCATTTGATTCTGCAATCCAATTACTAGGTATCTAACTCAGGGGTAGGGGGGAATCCTTTTATCATAAGAACATTTGCACTAGGCTGTTAATTGCAGCTCAATTTACAATCACCAAGATGTGGAAACAACCTAAATGCCCACCAACCCAGGAATGGATTAATAAGCTGTGGTATATGTATATCATGGAATACTATTCAGCCATTAAAAAATATGGAGACTTTACATTTCTTGTATTAACCTGGATAGAGTTGAAGCATATTCTTCTTAGTAAAGTATCAAAAGAATGGAGGAGCAAGTATTCAATGTATTCGATACTAATATGAAGCCAGTAGGTCTTGGCTAGATATAGAGATTTAATTCACATCAGCATTTGGTTAGTAGTGTCTGTGAATGAGATCAACCATGGTGAGTGTGTACAGTGAAAAATGCAGACAGCTAAGGTTGAAACTCTGGAGAACACCAATATTCCAACAGCAAGTAAAGGATTTTCAGAGAACAGGAGACATTGGGAAAATAGCACACAGGCCAAAAGAATAGGTAGATTCAAGGGGGAAGCAGCCTCAAGTGTCAAATGCAACAGGGAAGTTAATAAGACAAGAACTAAGAGAGTGCCCTAGGTTCAGAAATTAGGAAACTGTAGTAAAACTGTTTTCAACTAAGAGGTAAGGATGGAAGATAGCAAATTTGAGACAACCAAAATGTCATGGGAAGGGTTTACAATCAAGATAGGGGACCAGAATTTTAATATTTTTTTATTAAGTCATTTATACATAGATCATGAATATATTTATGCCTTTGTGGGATTCAATGTGTTGATTATTTGTACAAATTGGAGTGCTTACATCCTACTAATTAACATAGCTTTCACCTCATTTACTTAATCACAGTGTTGAGACATTTGTGTTCTATACTGGATAGATTTGACTTGTACCCTTGCAATATGCTCCATGGGTGTGGTCCTATCATTAATGCTCCCTCTATAGAACCATCCCCCTCCTTTCTTACCC
>CAUYQV010081653.1:0-43321 GCA_963574575.1 Galagoides demidoff
AGGAGGAGGAGAAGGAGGAGGAGGAGGAGGAGGAGAAGGAGGAGGAGGAGAGGAGGAGGAGGAGGAGGAGGAGGAGAAGGAGGAGAGGAGGAGGAGGAGGAGAGGAGGAGGAGGAGGAGAGGAGGAGGAGGAGAAGGAGGAGGAGGAGGAGGAGGAGAGGAGGAGAAGGAGGAGGAGGAGGAGAGGAGGAGAAGGAGGAGGAGAGGAGGAGAAGGAGGAGGAGGAGGAGGAGGAGGAGGAGGAAGAAGAAGAAAGAAGAAGAAGAAGACAATGATGACCCAGGGTGAGGTGTGTGTGGCAGCAAACATGGGAAGAGATGGCACCGCTCGGTGTGGAAAGCAAGAAAGGGGCGTCCCTAGAGGAAGTGGGGGGCAGCACCAGCCTGGGAACCTCCTCCTGGAGCCACCAATCAGGAGACCAGCAGGGTCTCCAGTGATCAACAGGGCCTCCAGGGGACAGCAGGGTCACTGAGGCTCCAGGAGGTTCCCAAGCCAGCTGGGCTTCCCACTTCCTCCAGAGATGCCTCTGTCTCGCTTTCCGCAAGCCACGTTTTAACAGCAAAGGCTCTAATTCCCTTCTCTTAAATTCTGTCAATTCCTGAACTGGGTACAAAACGAGTGTTTTCTAAAGTCAGAGAATGAAAGATTTTCCTACTGTGTTAGTAACTTTCTGAACAAACTGAAAAAGTCACACGTGTCCTGTCAATGATGTGTTTAGCTCCTAATTGAAACTTTTATAGATAGTAACCTTTTGGGGACTCCCAGGTTCCAGTTCCCCGCATGAGAAGTGTGGAGGCCGCCACTCTCTGCTAAAAGCAAGCCCAAAGCTGGACAGACTGGACACCAGTGACTGTGGGACCACAATGAGGGGAGGGAGACCACTGCCTGGCCAGGGGCAGAATCCCCGGGAACCACAGCTGGGCCAGGAAAGCCACAGCCTGCACAGTCCCAGACTGAAACAGCTGGGAGGGTACTGGGCACCAGGGCCTCCTGGTTGTGTGAGTTTTACCCCAGCCAACTTCACATGGTGAGCTCTGAAGAAAAACGCTCCTGCTTCTAGAGAAAATGAACCATTTCAAAATAAGCCAGAGCATTCTGCTCCTAATGATCTACCCTCCAGGACACTGGTCAACCACAGCCTCACCTTCTGGGTTTCTGCAGAGCCCACCTGGAAGGAGGGAAACGCCCACTAGGCAGAAGCACCTGTGAAGGTTCCCACCAGGGTCACAGGCTCTAAGGAAGACGCTCACAGGGCTGGGACCGCCCCCTGACACACCCCCAGGGCCTGCTCCCTGCACTTGCTCCTGGGCAGTATGTCACTGGCAGCTGTCAAGACAAGCAAACGGCAAAAAACAGGGTTTGAAGAGACCGAGGGAGGGAGCATCGGAACCAGACATGGCAGGGATGCTGGAAGCGTCAAACCAGGAATTTAAAACAACTGTGGCCAACATGCTCAGGGCTCCAAGGGATAAAGCCAGGGGCACACGCTGGTGGACATGTAAGAGGGATGTGTGGTTCCCAGAAGGAGCCACGGAGAAATGCTGGAGATAAAACATGTTCTTGTGAGAAATGAAAGACGTCTTTGGGGTTATTAATAGACTGGACGCAACTAAGGAAAGAACCCTGCAGCTTGGGAATGTATCAGCAGAAACTCCACTGCAGAAAAATGAGCCTGTAATCCCAGCCCTGTGGGAGGCTGAGGCAGTAGGATGCTTGAGCTCAGGAGTTTGAGGCTTGTCTGAGCGAGACTGAGACCCCGACTGGAAAAAAATGGAAAAACCCAGCTGGGTGCCACAGCAAGTGCCTGTAATCCCAGTGGCTTCGGAGGCTGAGGCAGCAGGATGCCCACAGCCCACGTCTGAGGTTGCAGTGAGCTACGATGCCATTGCACTCTGCTCAGGGCATAGGGTAGAACTGTGTCTCCACAAAGAAAAGAAAAAAAGAAAAAAAGGAAGACTGACAGAAACCAACAGAATAGCCCCAGAGTGTGGGAGGAGCCCCACGGAGAGGGAGGGGGCCCCAGAGTGTGGAGCAGGGCCCCATGGAGAGGGAGAGGGCCCCCGAGTGTGGAGCAGGGCCCCACGGAGAGGGAGAGGGCCCCAGAGTGCGGAGGGGGACCCCACAGAGAGGCAGGTGGCCCCAGAGTGTGGAGCAGGGCCCCACAGAGAGGGAGAGGGCCCCAGAGTGCCAGACAGCGTCCATGCAATGAGTGCACAACGAGTCCTCCACAAGAGCAGAGAGAGAGATGACCACGTGGGCAGCACTTCGAAAAACCTGGGCTGAGAATCCTGAAGTAATGTCCCCACAGACCCAATAGGAGACAGCTGCTTCTGCAGCATGCTGTTTTCAAAATATAGCAAGTCCAAGGTAAAGAAAAAAATCCTGAAACAACACTTTCACTACACAAGATAAAAATTACACCACCTTCTCATCAGAAACCCTGTAAGCAAGAAAGGAGCTGAGTGAAATAGCTAACAAGTTGAGGTACCTACCCACCAACCTAGAGTTTTGTTATCTGCAAAACTACCTTCAAAAGTGAGGGGACAATAAAGAAATTTGTTGCCAATAGGCCTGCCTTAGAATAACAGGTCAGAAATTTAGATCTGCATGAAAAAAGAGCCTCTAAAGAGGAATCAGTGAGGGCAAATAAAACTTGTATTACTTTTATTCTTAATTGATCAAACAGATAAAATTCGTTCAAAATAACAATAGCAACGTCGTGTTTGGTTTGCCCATGTGTGTATCTGTGTGAGCTATGAATGTTTGTATGTAAGTCAAGTGATGGGAGCAGTTACACAAAAGACCAGGCAGAGGAATTAGGATTACTCTGATATCATAAGGTGGTCACACTACCTGTCGAGTGGAAAGTGATATTGGAAAGTAGACATGGATTCATTGTAAATGAATATTACAAACTCTAGGGCAACTGCTATAAAAAGTACAAACTAAGTAAATAAGTATAGATGATAGGTGAGGAAAGGAGAGAAAACAGAACCATAGAAAATGCTCAGTTAAAATCATGAAAGGTAGAAAGAGTGGAAGACAAAACAGGCAGTTCTTACAAAACCACTCAGACATTTTCCATACAATCCAGCAGCCTGCTCCCTGGTATTTATCCAACAGAATCGGAAACTTAGGTCCACCCAGAAACCTGCACACAGATGTTTATAGCAGCTTCATTCTGAATTGCCAGGGCTGGACAGCCACAAAGCTGTGCTTCAGAAGGAGCACGAGCACATCTCCAGGCGACCCAGGGTTACACAGCACCACAGGGAAATGAGCCACCAAGCCCTGGAGGATGCGGGGACCTTCCGTGTTGAGAGGAAGGGGCCAACCTTAAGGCCGGGCTCTGCAGCTCCCACTACAAAGCATGTAAGTTCTGCAAGGGGCAAAGTTGTGAGGACAGGATGAAGACCAGAGGCCGCCAGGTCTGCACAGGGAGGGATGAGTGGGCAGAGCACAGACCTCAGGGCAGAGCAGCTGTCCTGCAGTAATGACCGTGACATCCCCATGTGACAACTGGGAGAGCAGGGACAGGGTACACACAGGAACTCTCTGCACCTTCCTCCCAGTTTTGCTATGAACCTAAAACTACTCTAAAAAAAAATAAGGTTTTTTAAGGTTAACTTTTAGGGCAGCTACACAAATAATTACAAAATGTTTAGTGACTTTAAATGTTTCTAAAATAAAACACTTGGCATCAACAAGCACAGGGACAGACTCTGCCATCAACTACCACCGCTGTCACTGTGGCCACTGCCATGGGCTTGCGTCCTTCCATGAAGTGGAAGAGATGAAAAAGTCTGGGCCTTTTTAATGTTTGTGTATCATTTTGACATATTTTCATGTGGGCATAAATTAAAATAAATAAGGGATATAACTGCAGATTCTTCTATGGAAAAGTAAATAAGTGGAGAAATCCAGCAGCATTTGGGCTGGCATGTCCCTTCACACTATTTTGGAAAAATACATGATTTGTGTTAGAGGAATGACTATTTTTCAACAGTCATGCAGCCCACAGTTGATACTCACAAGCATTTGCTGAATAAATTCACACAGCAACTCTTGAGGGAAGCAATAACAGTAGAGGTCCAACAACTCCCCTAAGGCCGGGAGCCGTGAGCGGTGAAGGCAGGCTCCACGCTGGCTCTCTCAATGAAGGGCTTGCTCCAAATCATTCCCCAGCCTCTTTTGAGCCTAATTTATTATTATATATCAATAATTACCCATCAGCTTCTTCTGCTACCTAATGTTTAAACACTGTTAGTTGGATTTTGTCACCCTATCTGTAAATATAACGAAGTTGCATTTATGTGCGTGTAGTCTTGAGATTTCAGATTAATACAGGGGTACAAAGGATTAGGTTACATTGTTTGCATTTGTTAGGTGAAGTCCAAGTTGTAGATGTGCCCTCACCCAGGAGGTGCCACGTACCCCGTGTTGCGCCCATCAGGTGAGAGCTCACTCACCCAGGAGGTGCCACGTACCCCGTGTTGCACCCATCAGGTGAGAGCTCACTCACCCAGGAGGTGCCACGTACCCCGTGTTGCGCCCATCAGGTGAGAGCTCACTCACCCAGGAGGTGCCACGTACCCCGTGTTGCGCCCATCAGGTGAGAGCTCACTCACCCAGGAGGTGCCACGTACCCCGTGTTGCACCATCAGGTGAGAGCTCACTCACCCAGGAGGTGCCACGTACCCCGTGTTGCACCAGCAGGTGAGAGCTCCCTCACCCAGGAGGTGCCACGTCCCCCGTGTTGCACCAGCAGGTGAGAGCTCCCTCATCCCTTCCTTCATCCTCCTCCCCCCACTTGAATTTAATTGTCTTTCTTTTGTAATGTACTCAATACTAACATGAAACCAATAGATAAGCACCTACACGCCCACCTGCAGGTGATTTGGGAGCTTTAACTGGTTTAGACGACCTCTGTCTCCCCACAGAAGCAGAACCATACCTTCTTTCAAGGCTGGGTCACATAGGCTCAGAGTGCTACAGTGCCAGGCACCAGCTTACAGGTCAGTCCCCAGCTGCTGGCAGGCGGCAGCTTACAGGTCAGTCCCCAGCTGCTGGTGGACACCATCTTACAGGTCAGTCCCCAGCAGCTGCCATGTGCCAGCTTACAGGTCAGACCCCAGCTGCTGGTGGGTGGCAGCTTACAGGTCAGTCCCCAGCAGCTGCCATGTGCCAGCTTACAGGTCAGACCCCAACTGCTAGCAGGCAGCAGCTTACAGGTCAGTCCCCAGCAGCTGCCACGTGCCAGCTTACAGTTCAGACCCCAGCTGCTGGCGGGTGCCAGCTTACAGGTCAGACCCCAGCGGCTAGCAGGCAGCAGCTTACAGGTCATACCCCAGCTGCTGGTGGGTGGCAGCTTATAGGTCAGTCCCCAGAAGCTGCCACGTGCCAGCTTACAGGTCAGACCCCAGCTGCTGCCAGGCAGCAGCTTACAGGTCAGTCCCCAGCTGCTGCCAGGCAGCAGCTTACAGGTCAGTCCTCAGCTGCTGGCAGGCAGCAGCTTACAGGTCAGTCTTCAGCTGCTGGTGGGCAGTATCTTACAGGTCAGTCCCCAGCTGCTGGCAGGCAGCAGCTTACAGGTCAGTCCCCAGCTGCTGGCAGGCAGCAGCTTACAGGTCAGTCCCCAGCTGCTGGCAGGTGGCAGCTTACAGGTCAGTCCCAAGCTGCTGGCAGGTGGCAGCTTACAGGTCAGTCCCCAGCTGCTGGCAGGCAGCAGCTTACAGGTCAGTCCCCAGCTGCTGGTGGACGCCATATTACAGGTCAGTCCCCAGCTGCTGGCAGGCAGCAGCTTACAGGTCAGTCCCCAGCTGCTGGTAGGCGGCAGCTTACGGGTCAGTCCTCAGTTGCTGGCAGGTGGCAGCTTACAGGTCAGTTCCCAGCTCCTGGTGGATGCCATCTTATAGGTCAGTCCCCGGCTGCTGGTGGGCACCAGCTTACAAGTCACTCCCCAGCTGCTGGCAGGCGGCAGCTTACGGGTCAGTCCCCAGCTGCTGGTGGACGCCAGCTTCCAGGTCAGTCCCCAGGAGGGGTGCCAGCTTATAGGTCAGTCCCTAGCTGCTGGTGGGTGCTTCATGAGTGACCTAAGGATGTCTCTATATGAGTGTGGAAGCAGGAAGAGGGGGAGGCAGGGAGGGTGCACACTGGGTACGTGATCTCAACACTTGAAACCTGCCCTTAGGAACTAAGTGCTAGGGTTAGAACATACTAATCCTCAGTGTGTCCTCTGTGAAGTGACCTGAGTCCTTGCCTTCCAGAGGGACCCTGTCCCAAGCCTGTGCACCAGCTCCCTGTGGTCACATGCAGCCTTCCTGTTTAACGCACGTGTTGCAGGGAAGGCCTGGTACCATTCTGATTCTTAGCAAAGAGGAGCACCCACACCTTATAGTATGCGCAGTCACAGCAGAACCTCCATGCTGACCCCCCCTGCACTGACCATTTCCTAAAGGTGACCTAATTTTCACAGACCGGACATGTACCACTTGAGTATCAGCACAGCAGTCCCAGTTCCTGCAGTGACCACCTCCGTATGCTGCCCGGTTTGTTGCAGCCCCTGGCTGGTTGACTTATAGAGGTTCCGTACATAACAGTAACATGGAAAGGCAGAGACAAGTAGATCAGCAGTCCCAGCATCATAGGAAGAGTTCTGGTCTTGGATATAGGATTTCTGCTTCATAATCCTCTTTGCTGTTTGGTACTGAGTAGCAGGGTCAGTCCCAACCTCTCTGCCCTGGTTTCTCTTCTACGTGTAGGAACTGCCGTGAAGGTTACATAGATGGTGACTTTACCCAACTTGACGTTCTGCTGGTGAAGCACAGGGTGATTCTTAAGGTACAACCTGAACACACTTCCATAAACACCTCGGAGAGCACAACTGCCGCAGTCCACCGCTGACGCTGCACATCACCGCCCAAAGCCCCGGCACCATCCCGACGTTTGGAAGAGGCAGAAAGAAGCGATGGAAAGAACGCTGGTAAGGACCAGAGGCCAGAGGCCCGAAGTGGGATCTGGGCTTCTGACGATCCCCAAGTCCTCTAAATGAAATTATTCTTTACAGTTGCTTGAGTCACTGTTTTTTAATGTACTATGGTTTTAGTTCTGCTAAAATTTAGCATGAGCAAACAGATTAACAAAGAAGCCACGATGATCTGAGGCAGTGAAGTAACAGCTGAGCAGAATGCTCTTCCCCAGTCAAGGCAAGCAAAGAAATTCAATAGCAAATGCATTAGCCATAACCAGGGCTGGAGACGTGTGGTTAGTCTGTGCCCACACATGTTCCCTTCAGCCTCGGGATCTGGAGGGCTGAGAGGCTTGGCAGGCAGGGTGGCAGATGGGCACACTGCATGCGGCACACCAAGGGCACACCAGCAGTGTGGACAAGAAGAGGTGCCAGTTAGCACGGCACAGGCGAGTCCTCTGACCAAGGAAATGCAGACACGAGCTGCAACTGGTCGGCACAGTGCCAGGCAATTGTACCTGTGCTTCAATTAACAGCCTTACTCATTGACTCTGGTACCTCCTATGTAACCGTTACCAGAAAAATGCGATTTTAAATATCTAAATAGCATAGGATATAACCAAATAAAAACACTAAAGCATGTCTGTCCTTAGGAGACTTAAGCATTTTAGTGCCCAGACCCCTCTGCCACACAGCATGCGCCTTGGGCTCTGGCGAGTGCACCAGCAGCACCCAACAAGTCACAAAGTATCTCAAGTGACCACAAAGCAGGACGACCTGTCCAAATCAAAATACAAAGCCTTCCTGCGTACATGCACATTGAAGCCTCATTTTCAACAAAATTCACTCATTCCTAGTGATTTACTGTTATAAATGTTTTAAAAGTAGACTGACTATAAGGATTTTGTTTTCCAGAATTCTGTGTGGGACCTGTGCGTTTTTGCCTCCATAATGAGATCAATAATTTCAGATGAGAAACACCATAATTTCTAAGCAATGTCAAAACAAAGTTGTTAGAATAATTGTTATCATAATACATAATATGGATTAATTTATTTTACCAGTATTTATTGAGCACCGATCTATATTGGTGATTAAGTTGACTAACAAGAATAAAAAAAAATGAAAACTATCCTTCCCTTGAAGAACCCAAGGACATGTGACAATTACAACATGACACCCCCAGGTGCTGTTTGTTCTATGAACACTGGGTCAGTGAAACACCCACTCTGACTGGCTGCAGATGCACTTTCTTTGCTGAGCAGGAAGAGACAACATCAGGGTCCCAGGGAACCCTCCAGCTTGTTCCCAGAAGGATGCTGTCCTAGCACAAGCTGGGCGCCCTCACAGCACAGCCCAACACCAGAACAGACGCAGGAGCCCCCACCTTACCCCCCCCCCCAGGAAAGCACAGCTCTGCCTCTAGGACGAGGGCAGTTCAGAGAGGCTCTCTCTCATCTTCTCCCTCCCACCACAGCAGACAAAACTCCCTCTGCCTCCAGACTGTGTCATACTGTTTGGCTTTTGCTACAGTTTGATACACAAGCCTGAATCTATGGCCTCACAACACCACATTTAACATTTACTGTTAAATAAGATTCACATCAGTGCTTACAACTTCACTGCCAGCAGTGAGTAGTTGGGGCCCTACTGGGCTCAGACCAGTCCCGTGCTCAGATCCCACAGTCTTTGCCAACAAAGCACGTGTGGTGAGGAGGCACTGCTGAAACCCAGAGCTAGGCAGAAGACAGCCCACCTGCACAGGACAGCCCAACTACAGAGGACAGTCCACCTGAAGAGGACAGCCCACCTGCAGGGGACAGCCCAACTACAGAGGACAGTCTACCTGCAAGGGACAGTCCACCTACAGAGGACAGTCTACCTGCAGAGGACAGTCTATCTGCAGAGGACAGTCCACCTACAGAGGACAGTCCACATGCAGAGGACAGTCTACCTGCAGAGGACAGTCTACCTGCAGGGGACAGCCCATCTATAGAGGACAGCCCACCTGCAGGGGACAGGGCCACCTGCAGAGGACAGGGCCACCTCCAGTGACCTGGCGCAGAGCCCTCAACAAGGAGACCCAGCAGCAACAGAATCCTGAGATGAAAATACAAACTTCTAAGCTTTTGTGTGGATCTATTGAAATAGGGCATTTGGGGTGGAAGCCCAGAAATCTTTTTTCAAAAACACTCGAGCAGATTTTTATGCAATTACACTTTGTGTACCATGACTTTCCAACCCAATCATTCGTCATTCGGCTAAGACAAACCCAGTACCTGTCCAGAGTACGTAAGCCATAAATCCAGAGGGACAGATTTTCCGTTTTGACTACTGTTGGGGAGAGGTAAATCATTCAAATCTGAATCCTGGAATACATTCTGCTATTAATGACTCGAGCTAAAAATCTTTTGTTCTGTAGAACGAAACACGCTCCACTTAGAAATTGGAGGCCTGAGAGGCCCTGGATGGTGCACAAAAATAATAATACCCTCCCAGTTCCAGAGCTCGGCTTCCTTCCCTTTCCCAGCAGTCACCAGTGTTGAAGTCAAGGCCTTATTTATGCTTCATCCTGAAGTGCTGCTTGGGCGGCTTTTGCCTGTGCTATGGTGAGAGGGCCGTGCTGGTGGAGGGCTCCCTGTGGCTATTACAGAAGTTACCTGAATGTTGAAATGGGCCACGTGCCACTGGCTAGCCAGCCCTTCCTCCAGCCTGCGCAGCGTTTAATTTTGTGGCTTGGCTTTTGACTCTGCCAGAATCTGCAGAACATTTTCCAAAAGGAAGGTAGTGTAGATTCCTTAGGAATGAGATTAACTTTTATGATGTGGCAAGATGAGACAGGAAGTATCTGGAAATAACACTCATCAGAATCAGAATATTCTACATGAAGCACAGCTTTGAAACCACTCAGCCATGAGGAAAGAAAAACACCATCGATGCCACATTAATAAAAATAGAATCTAAGCTACCTCTCATAGAGCAGAAACAAGCAACGTTTTTGAAATTTTGATTTAGAATTCAGTTCTAGTCAATCAATCTAAGGAGGAAAACATTTTCCAGTTCTTGCATCTCCATAATAAGTCAGACATGGTCTATGCTGCTGTGTGTGCCTTGTAAAGTTCTGGGCACCTCTCCTCCCCTTTTTCACTCCCTGGTCCTCTCTGGTGGTGAAGCCAACACCCTCTCCTGTTCCTGCCCAGCTCTGTGGCTGAAGGTACAGAGGGGCCCAGTGCTTCAGAAGACAGGGCTGAAATAAGATGGTGAGGTGTGAACCCAGCGTATCCCCTGACCAACTGTGGGAATCTGTCCAAGAATTTTAAGCAATCTGTGCTGCAGTTTCCTTATCTGCAATATGTGTGTCAAGATGACTAGGCCCCCACTTCTCAAGGTTGTGATGAATAAAGAAAGCAAGCATTTAAGAATGGCGACCTTACACAGCACCAAATAAGAACAAGTAAGTGCTTAAACTGAACTCAAGCCATTTTGTCTACAAATGTGAAATGGGACTTGTGCACATGGCTCAGACAAGGAACCCAAGTGAGGCCCATTTTGGCAGGCAGAAGGGTAACAAGAAGTGCCCAGAGTGCTCAGCAGAGCCAAGGACGGAGACAGTGCCTCATGGTGGGAACACTGGGCTGAGTCAGTTTGCCCCAAGACCCCAGCACATGCCCAGTGTGTCCCATCATCATCAGACAGCTTTGCTATCTGCACCCATCTGCGCCATGTCTGAGAGTAAAACAGATACTCTTACGCATTATAGACTCACCCGCAGAACCACACACTGAGCTCCACTCTTCCACACTGCAACAACCCGCTTAGTTGAGGAGAGAGCTATTCAAGACCCACAGGGATCACATAATTCAGCAATCTAATTTTAGAAATAAGAATATAAAGACTCTGAAGATTTTCTGAGGAATTATATGGGCAAATATATAGAATTTTTTATTCTCTCTAAAAGGTATGTATTTAAACAAAATTGATAATAATAATACCATATAGAATTTGTGATGTGTATAATGTGTGAAGGGTTGCGGCATTAGGAAGGTTGAGAACCATTGGTGTAGAAGATTTGAGGAACACTATTAACTAACTTGCCAATATGCACCAAACACTCCAGAACCAATAGCAAAATACCCATTCTTTCCAGGTGTACACCAGACACAAAACAAAGGTCAATAGATTCAAACCTTACAAAGTATATTCTCTGTTCACATAGCATTAAACTAGATAAATTCAAAAGAAAGATCTTGTAAAAGTCCCCAAATATTTGCAAACAAAATGGTATAGTTTTAAATAATCCACAGTGCTAAGCTGCTATTTCCTGACAATCTTCACAGCACCTCACACCTTTAAACTCAGGCACACACTGGTTCATGCCATAGTTTTATCGTTTGCATCCTGGTTGAGATACTTCTGCCTTGCATTTCTTTTTCTAGAACTAGGTCTTGTTTGGCTACAGTCTTCACCAGGATAATTTAACAAAGAAGATTCTTGAATTTATGATCCTGCCCTCAACAGTTAAATAACTAAACTGGTATCTCTTATGACAAGTATACAAATGTCCCCTGAATGTCCAATAATCAAAGCTGACAACACCCTCCTAATCGCCAGTGGCCAGGCCCTGTGGCCCAGAGCTGCTCGTCCTGGCAGGACACCCAGGTGTGCCGTCACCACCTCGGAGACTGAGCCAAGCAGCCACTTCCTCAGGAGCTGACGGGCTCCCCACTCACTGTTGAGCTGTCTTGCCACTAGCACTACTTCCACTGTACTAGCACAGTACTCTTCCTCCAAAGACTCACAAGTCCTATTTTGACAATTGATCAATAATAGTGACAAAAATCACTATTTTTTAAACCATATCTAGCAATTATTCTGAGAGGCTCAAAACTTTAGCTTTTGAAATGGCATATGGGTCACAATTAAAACTTATTAACAACCACAAAGGCTGGTCACGGACTCTCCTGCCTTTCATCCCTGGCACACAGTGAGTGGTCACCACATCTGCAGCCGGCTCACTCTGAATTGGAGCTCCCAGGATTAAGCTCTGTGCCCCTTCCCCACATGGCCAGATCTTCAGGAATATTGCATAACCAGGCTTGCAAATCTAGAGAGCACCTCCTAGCACCCAGCAAGTGTGCGGTGGACAGGACTCTTCTACCCCCAGCATCTCTGCAGGGTCCAGCTCACACTTACCCGTCTTGGGCACCAACTCAACTCATCCCACCAGGACTCAGCAAAAGCAGACACACGGCCAGGAAAACATGTCTGCAGGACAACAGCTTATCCCTGCAAACAAGTACTAAAATCCAAGGAGTCACCTGAAATTCATGAGGTGAGGAGGGAGGCAGTGAGGATCTGCTGAGGGGGGAGAAATGCACCCTCTGTCAGTCTCTCTGGGCCCGCTGGAGCTGGGACACTAGTCTCCCACCTGGACCTGGAACTGACACCAGGCCTCAGTCCCTCACTCTTGGTCCTTTAGTTCTAAGACGCAGATAGAGTCATAGCACCACTGCCACATTGCAGAGGGTGGGCATGGGACTCCTCAGCTTCTACTTACTACTACATGAGCCAATGCCCATAAAACCTTCTCACCCACCAACCCATCTATCTCTGATTGACTTCGTTTCTCCTCTGATGAAATTGCTGCACCTCCTGTCCGTGGGTTCAGGGCGGGGCCTGGGCCACCTCTGTGCGCAAGTGTGCATCCCACATGCTAGTGAACCTGCCGTGGGACTCCGGGGGGTCTTTGCAAGTGAAAATTTCAAATCATTCATTTTATCCAAAGAAGAAAACATGGTAACTTTCCTCAAGGAGTTTATCAGTAGTACATAAAGAAATATAAAAACCTGTGAATCATACAGGTAGGTAACTATTTTATGTGAATGAAAACTGGTTATAGGAAGAAAGACCCTCTCCAGTTTGCTCAGAATATACTCTTAGGAGCAGCAAGAGGAGACTTGGGAGAGCAGCCCTCATCCCAGGGGACAGACACCTGCTCAAGGGATCCTACTGGGCCAAGGGTGGGGAGAAGCGGGAGCAGGAAAGTGAGCAAGATGGGTGACCACCAAGGCAGGCAAGGCCGCCTGACAAGTGACATCTGCACAGAGGTACCACAGTGGTGGTCAGAAGTCAGCACAGAGGCCCCAAGGTGTGCCCAGGGCCTCCATGAACCCGTGTGCCTGTGGCCAGACATAGGAAGAAGGGACTTTGCAGGTGTGAGGGGAGTCACACATCCTGAGATGGAGAGAGCATTCTGGACCGCCAGTGCAATCCAAGGACCAGATGTCCTCACAATCTCTGTGGGGAAGAAGGTGGAGCCCGGCACTGGTGCCCCTGGTTCTGGTGACCAAGGGAGGCCCGGAGCCCGAAACGCAGCAGCCTCCAGAAGCTGGAAAAGGCAAAGAAACCACTTCCTCAGAGCCACCAGGAAGAACCAGCCTGCCCCTTCAGGTCAGCCCAGGGAACCCTGTTGAACTTCTGACTGCCAGAGCCATGGGTAACAACAGATAGGTGCTGGCACGGCCACCAGTCTGCAGGGATTTACTTCAGCAATGATAAGAAACTATTAATAATATTTATCAAAAAATAAACCATATTTATTTAAACCACCAGAGCATTTTTATGGGGAAAAGTGTTGGTAGTTTTAAGATCTTAGGTTGGAAAGTGCCATAGAACTTGAGAGAATAAGGCAGGTGAACCCCAGTGGATGCCAGCGTTGGGATGGCACAAAAGGACCCCAGGTAAAGTTCACTTTTTCATGCACACCCCAATTTCAGGCCACAGCCTTGCTGTCATGAAACCCCCAGAGGGGCTTATCTTCAAGACAGAGCAGGGTCTGGGGAGTAGATAAGGCCCCAGTTCCTGTTGGAGAGTATGAGGGGACATGGAACTGTGGCTGGTCCCCTGTGAAGGATCTGCTAAATTTAGCCGAGATTGGGATGAGGGCACGTCCATCTCTCTATAAGTTTCCTATTCCAGCTTCAAGAAGGACTTTTAAATAAACACTTAAATGGAAATGGCAAAACAATACATTTTATCTTATTACAAGTGTGTGCAGCACAAACAGATTTTACAAGAGCTGCATGGTGGGCCTCAGGTGCAGTGGGCATTGAAGTCACAGTGCATGCTGTTGACACAAACTTTGTGACACGTATGAGATATGTGGTCTGTCTGCGTCCCAACAGAAAAGTGCATAGTGCCAGGCCAGGACACAAAGCCAGGACAGGACTCAGAGCCAGGACAGGACATAGAGCCAGGACAGGATCCAGTCCCAGGACAGGACACAGAGCCAGGACAAGACACAGAGCCAGGACAGGACACAGAGCCAGGACAGGACCCAGCGCCAGGATAGGACCCAGCCCTAGGACAGGACACAGAGCCAGGACAGGACACAGCGCCAGAACAGGACACAGAGCCAGGATGGGACCCAGCACCTCACCCTGGGAAGGTCTCTGACAGGAGCTTGGTTATTATCTCACATTTTCCCCAAGTGACCTTGTAAAATACATAAGACCAGTAGTTCTAATGATCCTTCTTTATCTTAATGACCCAGGGAGATTAAGGTTAAGAAAAAAAAAAAGACTTCCACAGCCCAATAAACGTTTGTTTTACAGAAACAAATGGAGCTCTGAGCTCCCCACCGCGAACCCTCACTGCATATGTTATGGGTGCTCTGCTCACTGGTTGAGCTTACATAGCTTAGTTCTACAGAGCTTCTCCTCACAAGCCCGAAGGCCAGCAAAGGGCTGGTGTCCCCTGCACTCAGATATGTGTCCATGCATCTTTCCTCACCAGGGAACAGAAAGCTCACAAGCTGCCAGCAGGGCTCAGGCCTTCCGGCTCCTGTGAGGGACGCAGCCCAAGGGCGCCAGCTGCGTGCTTGATCACAGACTCAGGGTACAGATCAAAGGTCTCAGCATCAGGAGATAGTACTAAGAAGCCTTTTAAAAATCCAGTGAAACATCCCATTTTGAAAAAATAGTAATTGTGGAGGTGACAATTTATCATAATATTATTTAAATCAAATTCACGGGAGGTGTGGGAAAAAGACAGAACATTGATGGAACCAGTCAGAACTTGGTTGATCTGGACCTGCGCTACACAACTCTGAAAAGGTGGTCATAACTGATACAGGAATCAGCCACCCCCCAGAGCCCTGAACTGTCACAGCTCCACTCACCAAAATTCCCCAGCCCCAGAGGTCCCTCCCTGGCCGGTCTGTTAAGGGGAGCGCACTCGGTGTGTACAGCACCAGCTCTGACCAGACGTGGTGCCGTCCTTCGTGTGTGTGGTCACACATCACGTCAGAGTAAACTGGGCTTGTGTGGAAAGCACCAGCACTGTCCACCTTCCTCTCGGCACTGCGGGGCCCAGGCACCGAGAGGACCCGTGAAGGTCGACCCCAGCCCCGGTCCACCTGTGCCTCCTAGGGGAGCTGCTTCTGCTCCCCCACGCCAAGCCCTCCTTTTTCATTAAATTATGCAGCATAAAGTTCAAAAGTCATTGTTTTTACAAGACTTAGCCATTTTTTTTCTTTGCATAAACGGATTGTTGCAAGCCTTTTGCTGATTTCCAGAGGCTTAACAGAGTGGACTTCGACCTTTTCTGTGAATATTCTCATTGCTGTTATGGGGCAGACGTTCTGCAGAGCGACACCCTGCCCTCCTAACTGCTGCACTATCATGATTATCTTTAACAGAAACTGTGAGGTTATTTGAAAACCTTAATTTTATTCCATTTAACTATGTGGGTGACACATAGTTCAGTAACTACTAATATTTCCCAAACCTCGGTGATCAGAAAACATACTTTAACTTACTGCAGGTCACGCCAACTAATGAATTTAATTCTGTGTATGAAAATTAAAACTGTGTTCAGTTGTTTGATACGCTGTCCTGGGAGGAGGCCGACAGGAAGCTAAATGGCGCACACAGGAGAAAGTGGAGGGAAATGAAAAAAGAGCAGCAAAGAAGAGGAAATTCTAAAAGTTCATAAGGAAGCAACAATTATGCTTGTCTAGTGGCAAATATAAAAGTTGTCAGAGATGGAATTTTTTTGCATCATGGAAAACATATAAACATAGACTGTTGGTATGTTATTATTATTTTAATGCATCCATTCACTCAGTAAACTGCCCTATTAAGTGTCTGCTGTGTTTCCAGCACTACAAAGGTGTGCGCCCCCCAGGGAGGCTCCTGGTCCAGCCGCGGCGACTGGCACCAACACCAGGAGCCTCTGTGCGGCTTCTGCACCCTCCTGCTCTGTCTCTCTGTCTCATTTGCTTTGCTTCATTCCTGAAGACACCTGTCCTATGCCCAGGTCACTTGAGCACTCCATGGAGAGGCCACACAGTGGGAAAGGGAGCCTCCACCACCAGCCGGGTGCACCACCTGGCCCCTGGCCCCGAGCTCCTGCCCCAGTACGTGGTTGTCTCACCCTCACTCCAGTTCCTCCTCCTGCTCCCCACCTGCTCTCCACGAGGCCAGGATCACACCCGGCTCACCTGCTGGCTCACAGCGGCCCCCCTGGAGCCTGGGGTGCCCGTGCCTCCTCCCATCCCAGCAGTCTGGCAGCCTGTGCTCCTGCCCTTCTCTCCTAACTGCACGTGGCCACATTTACTTCCTTCAGTTACTCAGATAATCTTGGAAGCCACGCATGTTTTTTCTAATCAAAGGTTTTTAAGTATTCGAAAAGCTCTCTCAGCTGGCTCACTCTAAGAGCTGTCAGGTACCAAGTGCTGAGTCTTCAGAGCAGCTGCCGTCTGCACCCCACCTGCCAGCAGCTCTTTCCTTCCTCCTTTCATTAGTGACCGTGCCCCCATTTAGAATGTTACTCACAGGACTCCTCAAAAGAAAATAACTCAAAACAAAGCACTAGACACTTCAGAGCAGGTGTGGCAGCAAACGTCACCAAGAAGAGCCTGACAGGTGAGCGGCAGTCTCAGCGCCAGTGAAGGCAGCTTCTCAGCACTGGCCCGGCAGGGACCCGCTCCTGCAGGGGCCGCAGAGAAAAACCCAGGTCCTGACGTAAGGGGGTGCTAGGAGCCTTCCAGTCACAGTGTGATGGGACAGGATTTATTGGCTCATGTTTATTTGTGTTTTCAGGACTCCACACACAGAGGTAAACACGTGGCAGGCACGGCACCAGGCCCTGGACAGCAACCCCACGCTGCTCAGTGGAAAGAAGGTTGGCAAGACACAGGTGTATGCCACCCTCAGTCACACGCCTTGGTGCTGAGAAGGGTCCCACAACGAGGCTGTTCTCACAATCAAAGCCCCCATCCCAACCACAGAAAATGAAGCTGACAGTCCCAAATACTCAAGTGTGACAGTTAATACTTTTGTCTCTCCCACAAACATCTCCCCTGACATTAACACAAGGCCATTCATTTTCTATACATTTGATTGGCAAATGTGACTGTCTTTCCATCTTTGCTCCTAATTTAGATGGTTTCTCTAAATCCTGTGGTTCTGTTCCATATTCAAATTCTTTCCATGACAACTTCAAAGTCCTACTCTTACTGCTCCCTTGCTCTCTGCAGTGTTAGCCCTGGTGCTCGTCAGTGTACATGTAGCCGTATGTGGCCACAGGTGTCTCTGTGTTTTCCTGTGTTTCAGTACACCAAACAGGCACAGGCACGGAGTAGCACAGGCCTAAACTACAGAGGAGATTTCATTCCCAAGTTCTTCCTGTACTCAGTGGAAACTAGTATGTGACCTTAAGTATTATAAAATTTCACCAAAATAAAGTCTGACAGATACAACAACTCTGGTGTAAGCCCTGCGTGCAGCAGAGATGCCCCCCGCCCCCCCCCACACACACCATACCTGGGGTGCAGACGGGTTGAAGGCCACACTGGTGACAGTGTCTGTATGCCCCGCCAGTCGGTGAGAAAAAGTGCTTGAGCCCAGCTCGTACACGTAAGCCTGCGGGACGAGACAGCATTCTGCGTCAATCCAGAGTGGGAAGTCGACTGTCCCCACCCCCCCCCCACCCCATGCAGAGCCCTTCATCGTCAGTGTGGCCCACAGTTGACCCAGTGTGACAGCAACTGCTGACCCATGCAACAAAATGCCATGGGAGCTGTGGAACTACGGCCATAAACCATGCGTCTTCTCTTTTCTCTTTTTGAATGTCTTAGTTAACTTAAACTTTCAATCTCCTATCACAAGACTCCATAACACCCACTCAATAGTTTTAAGGGAATGCTTACAATTGATGAGCTGCTTTAAGGAAGGTGTGCCGGTTTTATAATTTAACCTTTCCTTGAAGTCCCAAATTGAGTGAGAAAAAATGATGCTATTGTTTCCTTACCCATAAACGAGAGAGAATTATATAGACAATACTTTGCTTCCTAGTAGTCAGCTCAGAATTTGAGCAATTTAAACGCTTTGAAATTTTTCCTGTCTATTGATAAATAAGTTCTTCTCTAATGGCATTTTATATATATGAGAGGGGGCTGAGAAAATGTGGGCATGTTTTAAGAAAGAAAAAAACTATATTAAAATTGAAACACGCAGTATATCATGCTGATACCTTGTATGTTGTACCTTGTGCCTCTTACAATTGCAGAAGTCAAACGTGCCTTGAACATTACAATTCTAACAGTTTTTCCCTTTCTTAAAACCTGTCTACATTTTTTGGCACCAAAAACTGCTTTATTTTGGTGACAAAATCCGGCACAGGGATGCCGTGCTGAGAGATGACATAATTGTTAAGTGACAGAGTGTGTCAACAGGCTGTCTGGAAAGTACCCAGCCACGCATGTCTATTTTTCATAGCACGGGTCTGGGTACTTTGCAGACAGCCCTCATATTCTCTGAACTTCTCCAGTAATGAAGATAAATGCCACATTGCAGCAGAAGAAAGATGTCAAAGTGATTCTTTTTCCACAAAAAAACACTTCTTTCCAAATAAATTATATGGCATACATTCATGGTTGACATGGTGTTATGAGATGCATGTGGACAGCATGGTCACTGCAGTGAGCAGACTAACACGTTTGCCAACTCACGTTGCTTTTGTGCAGCAAGAGCAGCTAAAATATATTTATTTATTTTTAAAACCTAATACAGCACAGCTATATGTATGTTCCTCTCTGTACTGAACATCAGACCCTGGACCTGCCCTGCCCTGCACACTGGCTGTTCTGTGTCATCAGATCCTCTTCTCCCGTCCCTCTCCCCATCCTCCCCTGTGGTGAACATGGCTTCACTATTTGGCTCTGTGTATTTGAGCTCTATTTTTATGTATCAGCTTCAATTACATAATTACCTCTTGTTGAAGAACCCTTCTTAATATTTAACTTTTGTATGAAATCTCAAAATAAACATAAAATGCCACCATTATATTATAAAAAGAGGATAAGTAAACACTGTCTAAAAACTGGGTGTATTATTTTCTACACGAAAATGAAATTACATGAAATGTATCTTGGTACAGGAGGTTCTTGAGGCACACAAAGCTTTTGATGATGACCTTAACTGTGAGACAGTGATTCCCAGCCCTGGATGGCAGAAGTATTTTATTTCATGTGTGGACTTCACAAAGCCATGTTCCTACGGTGTTGTGATTCTTGCATAATAGAGTGGGATGCTGACCACTAACCCTGCAAATTATTCAATTTAATTACAATCCAGACATCAACAAAAGTGTTTTACTTAGAGGTAATAATTTGATTCACAAAGCACCTTCTCTCTGATGAAGAGAAACAAGCCACGACTGACACGTGCCAAGAAGCTAGTGTGACTTGAAGGCGCATACAAGTAAATCTTGTTCCAAAACCAAACTTCTAAGGCCTGAGAAAAGGGGGAGAAAAATAAGGAAGAAACATATTTTCAGGCAAAAGATGAGGACATGGCCCCAATCATGTGGGTGCTGGAATAATGCGTTACTACAGCTCAGTGCCTATAGCTCAGCAGCTAGGGGGCCAGCCACATACACTGGAGCTGGTGGGTTTGAACCCAGCCTGGCCCTGCCAAACAACAATGACAACTGCAACCAAAAAATAGCCAGGCGTTGTGGTGGGCACTGGTTGATCTGCTCAGGTGGCTAGAGTCCCACCGGGCAGTCTTTTGCTTACTTGGTTGATCTGCTCAGGGGATTAGAGTCCCCCTGCACAGCTGAGTTAATATCACCCTGGAGGGCAGTGGCGAGTTTTTGAATGTGTATCTGTTAGTTTATGTTTAAAGTGTGTTTTAAGTGTAAATTCTAATCATTCCTAGTTCTATAGGGGCTGGACTAGCATCTCCCACTTGATTCAAACCCTCTGGACACCCACGTGGGGGTCCCTGACTGACCTGGTTGATGTGAACCACTGAGTGCGCCAGGGAGGCAGTTTGACCTCCCTGTGTGGATGTCTCGACTGGGCTGGGAAGGGACCCCGTTGGTGGGTCTTGAAGGAGTCAAACACCAGGAGGAATCAGCATGCAGGAACAGGTACCTACCCAGGGAGACATCTAAAACAATAATTAATCTGAAAAACCCACTACAATTTTAGTGGAAGAGGAGCCTGATCACCTCCTTGGCATTACATCGCCAGCAGGTCTGTTGAAAAGTGTGTGAATGTGGTGTGACTAAGAACAACTCTGAGAGTGGAGTTGAAACTCCCGTCACAGGGCCTGGGGGAGTATTCGTTTGCCTCCTATAGCTAAGTGGCAGCTCAAGTGGGAAATCGAGGCTGCCCAAGTTTTAAAAAAAAAGGGTACATGTGAGTGCTTGGAGAATAGCTGAGATGGGTAACAATAGGTGGGGTTTCGCCTCCCCCCCCATTCATGGGGTAAAACAAATGTGTGAGTGTGCCCTTCTTCCCTGCTCCAACTTTACCCCCTGTCTATTCTAAGAAAAACTGAAAGTTCCAGGTTTTCCACTCTGTCTTTGGTGGCAGCCACGTGGCCATGTGGGTCTTGACATTAGAAAAGGTTTTTATAGTTTTGTTACTGGAATTTCTTCAGTGAGTTTTTGGTCTCAGGAATTTAAAAATTGAACCTGCAGGCTGCAGATCAGTGATAAAATGGGATTTTGAACTGAGGGTCATGCAGAGGGAGTAAAGAGTGCCAGAGCTATTGGCAGAGGGGCCGTGCCTTTAGTGTTGCACTCCGGGCAGTCTAGTGAGCTCTGAATGGCCCTTGAAAATCTGGGAGAAAGAATGTAAATCTCGTGCTTTGTAGGACTGTATCAATATGAGGTCTCCAAGGCAGACAGCCTCTAAAAAAAGAGAAGAGGCCCAGGTCGAAAGTTTCCTACATGAGTCCTTTGTCTAGAAATAAATAATTAACCCTGAGAAATATTTTGGCCAGAACTTGGTAGATAATAATAATAAAAAAATACCTTTACAAACTAAATAAGTGTCCTAACAAATAAATGAATACAACTCCACGTTAGACAAGGTCATTAGGCCTTTGCTGTGGTTTTTATCTAGAGAGAATATTAGGATGTGTGCTCCTTAGTCTGGGTGGAGCCAGCCCAAAAGTTTCAGGCTGCTTTATTCATGACCTTGTTGGGGCTCCGAAAATTTGTACCTGAAAATGGGAGTCTGATATCTGAGCTCACCTAAACCTGAAAAAAAGAGTTCCCTGTCCAACCCTGAGTAAAAAATCCTATATCAATGTTATATCTCAAAAAAATGTCTCTCCTTTGTAAAATGTAAGAGTTTAATTGTTTAAATTGTTAAGAAAACTGAGTCTTTGTCAAAAGATAAGATTCTTGCTTTTTAAACCTTCTAAGCATCAGTTTGGCCAAGTAAATAAGTAACTTCATAATGAACTAAGATTCTGTTTTGTGAAAAATGAGTTTTTAAAAGAGAAGTTAGACAAAAAGGAAAATGGCATGGTGTGAAGAAAGAATCTTGTGTGATAGATTTTGTCCTGAAAAAGAATAATTGTGTAAGAAAGTGAAAGACAGGACAAAAGTTAAAGAAAGTTTAGAATGTGTGTAGATTGTCTGTGCAGGTTAGATAAAGCTCATAAAGGAGAATTTGTGAAAGAATTTACATGTGATCCAGTTGACTATGTATTTCCTTTAAAATCTTTTGAAATGTAATCTTATTTAAACCAATATTTTAAACCTTTAATATTTGACAAACCTTCCAAAATCAAAACTCTAAATTTGGGGTTTGGCGCCCACTCAGCCCAGAAAACAAAAAAACACAACTCTAAATTTGGTCTTTTTAAAATATTAAAACCACTGAAAAACACAGAAAAACAAATTGAACTTATTTAATTTATTAAAAATATATAGGAAACATTGTCCAATGTAAAATGATAATTAATTTTGTATAAATTATGTTTATAAATATGTTCCAATATTATAAAGCATTGATTTATCCTAACGTATAAGACATTGGTCTGTCCTAACATATATTGTCAATAATAATTTTAATTCATCTAAAAAAATGTTTTTTATGTAACTGGTTAAGTCCAAAGTTTATCCTAAAAAGAGACTGAATTCTCTCAGATTCAAATTCTTGATGTCTTTAGAAATTGAGTACCTTCAGGCTAAAAGCAGATTCTTAGAACTTTCATTAAAAAGTTACCGTGTCTATACATATTGCTAACCTAACTTCAAACCAAACAAAAATCAGTTACGTGGAACTAGGCTAGTTTGTTGTATAGGTTTTTGCTCAAAATATTATTAATTCTTTCTATATCCTGCTTTCCAGAAGTCAAGAAAATCTGTCTTTTGAGCTATTTATAGCTTTTCAAGCAATGTATGTACTTATGAGCAGAATTTAAAACATGTATTTTTCTCTTTCCTTGATTTCTCTGGAATTTAAAAGCTGGGTGATTGGAGGTATCACTTCTATGGTTTATCTTACAAGGTACAAGTGGCTTGGCGCTTGTGGCTCAAGTGGCTAAGGCACCAGCCATATACACCTAAGCTGGCAGGTTCAAATCCAGCCTGGACCTACCAAAAAATGATGGCTGCAACCAAAAAATAGCAACAAGAGAATTCAGTCTCTTTTTAGGATAAACTTTGGACTCAGCCAGTTACATAATCAGGCATTGTGGCGGGTGCCTGTAGTCCTAGCTACTTGGGAGGCAGAGGCAGGAGAATTGCTTGAGCCCAGGAGTTGGAGGTTGCTGTGAGCTGTGATGCCACAGCACTCTACCCAGGGTGACAGCTTGAGGCTCTGTCTCAAAAAAAGAAAAAAAACAAGGGTACAAGTGAATCTTTCTAAGAGTAGAATATGAACGTCTTAACACAATAACAAAGAAAATGACATGAAGGCTATGTTAACCAGTTTGATGAAAATATTTCAAATTGTATGTGAAAACACCACACTGTACCCCAGTATTGCACTAATGTACATAGTTACCATTTAATAAAAAAATTTTTAAAAAATTGATAAACTCTGCCAGGAAGCAAAGCTTAATTAGATATGGGCCCTGCCACTGGTATTGTTCCCCAAAAAAGCCTCTGTCAATTCTCTGCAATACAACAAGAGCTCCTAAAAAAACTAGGAAAGACTGAACAAAAAAAACCTAGCAAGAGTAGCAAGGAGAATCTCCACTGAGGTAATTAACCATGTTCTGTTTAGTCTTTTATGTCTGTATATCCTTTTTCTCTGGAAGATCAAAGAGACCAAGTCTAAGTCTAGAATCAGAAACCAGTCCCCCTGAAACCAAGGTAAAAAGAACTATCCACCATCATCCTGACCACACACACAGCAGTAAAAATGAAAAAAAAAAATTCCTCACCTGGGGTCACCATAGCTGACTGAATAGAACTTCACTGCCCTTTGAAAAATAAAGGTAACTTTTAAAATAGTCAACATGCCCTGCTCCAGCCACATACTAGAAGCTGGCTGGTCAACGCACAGCTGAAGCCTGAGGAAACTCCTCAACTGGTTTGTCTTAATTACACCTTAAACTTTGGGAAAAGGGAAGGAAAATGTCACAGGGAAAAGTAAAAACTTGTATGTATATTAACCCACCACCACTGTACTATTAAGGCCTGAGTAAAGAACCCAAGAAAAGTCACAGTCCCTAAAACCTCAGTGCCAAAAAGTAATTAATATCAACACCTGCAGAAACAAACTGATATTGAAATATGCCCTCATTAGTCCCGTAATACTCCTCATTCTCACCCTAAACTTTAGCCCCTGCATCCTGAACTCCCCTGGACCCATGATTGGGCCCAGATAGTAACAAGCTCAGGGAGGAATGAAGAGGTTAACGTAACGCCATTTGGGAATGAAGAGGTTAATGTAACTGCATCTTGGAACTAACTCCCCATACCCATCCTGGGCAAAGTTGCCCAGGAGGAATCAGTCTATCAAAAAGTGACTGGCTCCCTCCTCTGCACGTCTTGGCAGCCAGTCTGAAGGGGAACAGCTTCCCCTCCTCCTCAGCATTTCTGGGCAAGGTCAATCAGCCCAGATGGAGCCAGTCTATCAGAAGTGGACAGACAACCCTCCTCTGGAAAGTCCCTAACCGTAAACCCACCCTACAGCACCTCTGGTGTATCAGGTGGTGCCAAGCATCCCTGGACAACAGCTCAGCCAATGGCAACCCCTCCTGACAAAATGCCCAGTGAAATTCCTCTATACACTTTAAAAACCTCCCCTTGCTTCATTTTGGGTTTGCCCTTCCCCTGGCTATGCTGTAGGGAGGAGTGACCCAGGCATATGCTCGCAAATAAAGCATTTCATTGTCTTTGAATGTGTGTGGTCTCTCAGCAGTGATTTTGGTCTCAACAATATCATGTTAGATATATTGTTGTTTTTAAGAAATTCTTCAATTTCATATTTTGTTTTACATTTTCACACTGAGAGCTGTTCAATATAATTTTAATATCTAGATAGAGGGAACCTTTTATTTTTTTCTCTTAATACCAATTTACAGTATGACTGCATTATATTGAGAGAATGCTGATGTTTTTGTTCTTATTTTAATGTATTAAGCTTTTCTCTTACACATTGTCATTGCTCATATATGTTGTATGTGCATTCAGAAAGAAGGTGACTTCCTCGTGGGCACACACTGCAGTGCACACCCATGACAGACTGTGCTGCTGGGGACAATGCACTGCTGGTGAGAACACGCACCTGTGACAGACTGTGCTCCTGGTGGGGGAACACACTGCTGGGGGTGAATGCCCTGCTGCTGACAGAATGAGCTGCTGGGGACACGCACGCACCTGTGACAGACTGTGCTCCTGGTGGGGGAACACACTGCTGGGGGTGAATGCCCTGCTGCTGACAGAATGAGCTGCCGGGGACACACTGTGACAGACCGCGCTGCTGGTTCCTGAACACACAGCTGGGCACGCATGTGCCGCTGGGGACGGTGCTCAGGCTTCCACTGCCTGTGGTTTCTGTGCTCTTGACTGCCAAGGACTGAGTGGGATGAGTAAGTCTCCATTATTAATGTTGGGCTTTTCACTATTTTGTTTTTCATGGTTTCTACTTTGTGAAATTTCTGTTTATTTTCCTGAATGAGTTGATACGAATAAATAGTTTCATTGTGAATTTCAGCATTTTGTATTATAAAGCATTTTGCCTTGTTATGTTTCTTATTTGAATTGTGCCTTTTGTGATGTCAAGATCACGTGATCTGCTGTATTTGCATTTTCATTTACCTGGTACACTTAAAAATCAAACTTCTAAAAAATAAAGTTAAGAAAAAAAATCTTGAAGGCAGCCAGAAAAATTAATTAAGCATATAGGAAAACAACAATTGGGACAACTTCAGCCAGAAAACAGTAAAATAGCATTTTTAACAAAAGAACTGTCAAATCAGAATTCCATCCCAGTGAAAAGAAGTTTAGAAATGAAGGCAAAATGAAGATATTTTAGGGTGAAAGAAAACTGGGAGAATTCACAGCCAGTAGAGCTGCACTAAAACAAATGCTAAAGAAAATTCTCTAGGCGATAAGAGAAATCACGCTGAAGGGAAATCTGAAACTTAAGGAATAAAAAAAAGTACAGAAATGGTTAAGTATCTAGGTAAATATACTACCCTATCATATTCCTCTAAATTCCTTTAAAATGTGTATAATGGTTGAAATTTAAAGGTTATAACATTATTTACAGAGTTTTGAACACATGTATATATAACACATGCAACAATGACAATATAATGTGGAAAGTGTACAGAGACCAATATGGTGGTAAGGTTTCTACATTTCACTGGAATTAGTAAAATATCAGCTCTAAGAATCTGATAAAATATCAGGTATTTCCATGGTGACCTGTAGAACCACCACATACACATACATACACATCACTGTACGAAGACATACAGTTCAGGAAATATGAAAAGTAAAATAGAATTCTAAAAAACAGTCTAAAAGGAAGTAGGAAAGGTGAAAACAAAGGCACAAGCAATAAAAGGGTCACCTGCACCCACAAAGGCCAACTATTACACTAAATATAAATGGTGTGAACCTGCTGCACCCACACAGGCCAACCATTACACTAAATATAAATGGTGTGAACCTCCTACACCCACACAGGCCAACCATTACACTAAATATAAACGGTGTGAACCTGCTGCACCCACACAGACCAACCATTACACTAAACGTAAATGGTGTGAACCTGCCAATTACGAGATTGTCACATTAGTTAAAAAAAACAAGACTCAACTTGAGCTTTCTAAAACGAAAAACAAATTTAAATGTCATGATATGGACAAATCAAAATAATGCTTAGAGGAAGATATAACATGTTAAATGCTAATCAAAATAAGAGTAGTTGTGTTTATAGCAAAGTAGACTTCAGAAAAATACCATCCATTAATACACAAACACACACTTCATTCAATCTTTTTAAATTACCAGAAAACTCTACTCCATGAGTGGAGTGCCATGAACTAAAGTATGTGTCCCAACACAGATCTGTCACCCCAAGTTCCTGCATGATGGACTCACTATCTTGTGACAGCATTTATCCCACCCATCCTCAGGAGGATCCCCCCACCCACCTCCTGAAATTGCTCAATGGCACTTACATTTTGAGTGTTGGGGGGATAAACACTCAAACCACAGCAAGTGTCCTCATTAGAGAAGGGGCCAGAGATGTGAGACTCTCAGAGGAGTGACCTGGCCTCCAGCCTGGGAGAAACCCACAGTGGCTCCTAAGCCCCTACAGAAGCTCCCAGCTCTCACCTACCTTCAGACTCTGTTGTTTTAAGCCTCCCAGTTTTTGGTAATTTGTTACAGCAGCCCTCAGAAACTAATCCTAGGCCTCTTTAAACACAGTAAAGACAAATGGGTATTTGCTAGCATCTGCTTCAAATCCACCACAAGACATGTGTCCAGGGTGTGAGGTGTATTGGTGGAGGAGCAGGCAATCCCTTCCAAGTGAACACTGCATCCCCAAGGACAGAACAAGGGAAAGGAATGCTCCAGGTAGGCAGATAGGATCTGGCATTTTAGTAATTAACCTTGTCATCTCATAGTAAAAATACAGCATGCAATGCAATGTCTTTCACATAGTAAGCACTGGAGAGTATTTTGAAATAATTTAAAAATGAATAAAGAAATGAATTAACGATTACTGTTTATCATGTACCACTAGGAAAACCTGAGAGCACTTCACCCCTCACACATTACAGTTATTAAAGTAATATTACTTTGTGAGAGTCACAAAATATTGACCAATAGCCAAACAAATAGATTTTTTATCCAGGTATTCAACAACAGCAAACAGCTTACACCGTAAACACCTGCCATCAGCACCTACGTGTCTGTCCTCAGCACCACACGCCACGAATCGCCCACAGGGGCTGAAGGCAGCTCCACAGGGGTGGCAGCGGTTCAGGTGCCCTTCAAAGTGGCGCTCACACCTACAAGGAGAAAAGATGACTTTCTAACTTCAGCACAAATCAGAGGAAAGAAACCACCTTGTTGCTTTTCTTTCCTAAAAGAACTAATAGTGAAGAAGTATTTTACATGTGAGGATTATTAAATGGTACATGTGTTATTCTGGAGTCCTTTACAAATAACTCAAGTACTTTTCAAGGTCATAAATTGCCAGAGATGACAAAACTAACAGGAAATGAACTTTTTGTATATGAAGAAGATTAAATTATAAATATATTCTGGTGATACTTAAAATTATAAAACACAAGCCTTCTAAAATCATAAATTATTTAGATAAATTATTTGAAGACTTTTGGGAGGTGCAACATTCTATCAAGGGTGGTTAAGTTTCACAAAGTGTGATGTAAAAAGGGTTTTTTTTTTTAAATGTCAGGGAATTCATGCTACTTGTTCTACAGAATCTCTAATACAAGTACACACATGGAAATATATATCAACTTCATTGTTAATATATGTAATTGTCAGGATAGGTACCATCTTTTTACTTAAACAGGGTTTTACATATTTACATATAAAATATTTTATATTTCATATGAACATGTAAAATTAATCAAATATGCATGACAGACTCTACATGAATCACGTGAGGACAGTGTGCCTGGATTACCCAGCTTTGGAACACTGCGCCTGTTCACACAGACTCTTCACATGGTATACACCTGTGCAGCTGTGACAGAACATCATGTTTGGCTATGTAATGTCTTAATTTATTCATCCTGCCTGTCAAAGTCAGTATCTAATTTATTGAATACCTGCTGTGCCCTATGCCATGCTAATTCTGTAGAGAGAATTCTACCTAGAAAATCTAGAATTATCTAGAGATAATTCTATCACTGTAGATGGTGACCTAGGTTTTAGAAAATAATATGAGCTGTGTTGTATCCTGAGAAAAGACATCAAACCTATGTGGAAATGTCACAATATTTGTCACACATTTACTTTTATCTTTCACATTAATGTTCTACATTAATTTAATTTTTTTATTTTTATATTCTTCTTTTACTACAAAAAGAAAAGAAGCACAAGCAAATGGGGTCAAATGGCAGCCCAGAGGCATAGTGGGCATCCTGCTCTTCTCTGCACACATATAGGTTTCTTCCTTTTTACAAAACGGGGGGACACATTGTACAGCTTTGTGCCCTGCTGCACTCACTCACCTTCCACAAGCACCCCTATAATCACATGGTTTGTCCGTGTCTCTGAAGAGGCTTGGGGAGTGGTTTGTCTGTGCCCCTGAAGAGGCTCGGGGAGTGGTATTGAGAGCAGGTGCTAGGGCCGGACCCAAGCCCAGGCCCAGCTTAGCCCCATTCTCACCAAAGGGCCTTGAGGGTGTTGTCAGCCCCATGCTCCCTGTTCTCATGTGTGACATGGCTCAGAGGAGTTGAAACAGTGCCTGGCACCTGAGAAGCACTAGGTATGAAAGGACTAGGCTCAGAAGCAGCCCAAGAGCCGGAGGGCGCTCTACTGGGTGACACAGCAGATGTTGCTGAATGAGCCAGAGGCCTGGCAAGCCGTGGGGAGGGTGGGCAACAAGACGGGAAAGCCAGGTGGAAAAACATGCCACCCTCTGAAACTGCAAGTTAAATGCCTGTCACTAGCAACCAAATGTTGCTGGCTGGCTGTCAGGTACTAAGCTGATGGCCATTGCTTAATGTCTGGGATGCACTCAGAGAAACGGGTGGTCAGGTGGTTTCCCCTGTGTGGACCCCACTGAGTGCAGGTGCACGCACCCTGACAGTACAGCCCCAGACACCCAGGTGGCAGGGAACAAGCTGTGCCCCTGGGCTATAAACCCATGAGAACAGTTCAATACCAAATACTGCAGGCCACTATAACAGTGGTGTCTGTACATCTAAACATCTAACTACAGAAAAGCTTCAGTAAAGATAGACATGAAACAAAAAACCACAGTGCACTGATTGCAGTGGACATTGTTCTAGACCAGCGGTTCTCAACCTGTGGGTCGCAACCCACGGGAACTGTATTAAAGGGTTGCTGCATTAGGAAGGTTGAGAACCACTGTTCTAGACTGTTCTCCTTCTGCCTATAAAAAGAAAGTCACTGTCAAACAGCCTCAGGCAGGTCTCTGGAGGTCTCCAGAGAATGACTGTCATCACAGGAGACGAGAGCACCATGCATGTCTCTGCCCTGACCACCTCCCAGTGGGACCAGATGTGCAGGTGGAGATAGTGACCCTGACCCTGTGTAGGCCTAGGTTGATATGGCTGTTTGTGTCTTAGTTTTCACCAAAAAAGTTTAAAAAGTGAAATGACATTTTAAAAATAGAAAAATGCTTATTGAACAAGGATATAAATAAAGAAAGTATTTGGTACAGCTGTTAGTTTTAAGCTATTACTAATAAAGAGCCAAAAGTTAAAAAAAATTAATTAATAAAAAAGTTACAGTAATCTAAGGTTAACTTATTACTGAAGAAAGAAAAATATTTTACAAATAGATGCCGTGTGGCCTGAGTGTGCAGTGCTGATAAAGTCCACAGTGGGGCACAGGCCTTCAGGTCAGGCACCACCAACTCACCCAGAGCAACTTCCAGTCCCACCAGCCCACTTGTGGTAAGGGCCCCCTGAGGACATCTTGACATGCAGGAGCAGCCTGTGCTTCCTCTAAGCCAAGTTTAGCAGAGGGAGACCAGAGCCTGACACTTCACATCCCAAAGGTATACCCACATTTTCTGTACACAAATCAGACAGTGTGCACAGACTGACCCCAGCTGGGCCTCACCTCAAGGTTCTCAGATCCCACAGCTTCATCCCATCACCAACAGCAGAAGTTAGGAAGAGATTATAAGCCTGGGAGTGTTGGGTTGCAAACGATGAGCCCTATAATGTAAGGGGAATCAAGACATGCTTTTAACAGCTGCATCAGTCAGCATTATACAAATGACATCGAATAACATCCTAATCTATAGTAAGAAATTAACACAATCTTTTTTCTTATTTTTAACGATTTAAGAAATGGACTCCAAAAACTTCCAGATGATCAGGTGTATCCAGATTAAGTAGAATGATTTTGAAGTATTTCTTTTTCTATTGTCTATAAGATTTGGCATGATCTGTGTTTTTGAAATTATCTGTTACTTTCATTTATAAACATTAGTTGTCTATTTTTTTGAGACTTTGGGAAAAAAACAAAATAATAAGAAGTTAACTGATCAAAGTATTCTATAACATACTTCTATCTGACAATGTGAATGTTAGATAGAACTTTCTTCACATTATTACTAATATTATTGCTTAATATTTTGTTGCAGCAATCGTCTGATTTCTTTTCTGAATGTATTTATCTTATTCGTTCTTTATGAGATTTTTGTTCTCAGTCCTTACATTAAATATTGTTTTTGTCATTAAATTTAGCCTTTTTAATTCTGTAAAGGCAAAAGTGGGAACCTAATATACACATGTATAAGTAAGAAAAATAAAAAAACAAACTTCCATATGAAGAAATGGATGAGAACACATTCTGACCTTAAGAACTATCAATGTCTATTTTCTCTATGTGTAATGTCGCCAAGAGACACAGAACTATAAGATGATCAAGGATCCAAGGCCACGATATTAACATACCAAACTTCATTTTGGAAGTGTAGGTCATGAGCCATACTCAATAAATCATCTGAAAGATACCTCTTAATAAGGAACTTATAGTTAAGGCAAGTTATTAATCTGCTGATTATCAAACCCCAAAACACACTGGGGAGGTTCCTGGGTTGTCACAGGTGAGACCCAGACACTTATTTCCCTTGAGGTGTGGTTCCTTCTAAGATCCTGGCCCTGACTCTGTCTGGAGAAATTCTGTCGTAATCTGAAATGTCTCACTGCATGGGACTGAAGTGAACTCCATCTACAGAACCTGTGGGACAGAGCATAGGGACAGACTGACCTGGGGAAAAGCCCAGTGTGACTGCCACCCATGAGCACCAAGCACAGTACTCACCAGACACAGATGCTGTCCCAGCCCTGAGTCATGGTCAGCAGGGATAAGATGAAGACCAGACAGAGGGCAGTAAACAGGATGTGCTAGGAGTTCTCCTTGTTTTGTAAGCTTCACTCTCTCTCATAATTAAAATTAGAAAATATTTAGTAGTGAACGGCAATAAAATAGTACACACCAGAAATTGGCAAAGTGCAATGAAAGGCATATTCAGAGGAAATGGAGCTTTCAATGAACCCCTCGGCAGCGATCCAAGATAATTAATCAAGGATAATACACACTCAGTGGGGAGGGACCTGTGGCTTGACACTGCCGCAGAGAGGAGGGAGCCCCACACCCAGTAAGGTTCTGCTTGAGACAGACCCGCACCAGCTCAGGAGCAGTGGCCAGAGGAGAATGAGGGGTGGGGAGGCTAGAGTGTTATCATACCAATAGTCATGTCATTTCTTTTCTTAACTACAGCAGTACCTCAAACTAATAGAGCCAAATAACCTAAGTGACTACTCGTGAAATTCAAGATCTTCTGAGTAACACAATTGTTTCACTAGAAAAGTTTTTAAACCTTTACATATTTTTGTTTTTTAATTCAAATTAGCTAATACTATACAAGGTAGCCATACATGTGTATGTACAAATACTGTATTCAGAGAGAGGACAAAGAGGAGTAACATTTATGTATTTTCATTCTAAAAATGAACCAACCATTGAGTAACACTAACACATAACTTAAAAATAGTAAATATGGTCATCATTTCTGCGTTTGACACTCTTGTTAGTACCTGATGATAAAATGGGCTAAATTCTGTAATTCTCAGAAGAGATTATTTAATTGCTAGTGCATTCAAATACTAATTACTGATAGCTAACATGGCTGGTTACTAAATTAAAACAAATTAGAAAAGGCCTGTTTTGCATTTTACTGAAAACATGGCATTTGGGCTGATGATGACTTATGCTTCTCCCGTATTTGGACTTGCAGTGAGGGCTGCTGAGCAGCGGCTCCCACAGGGCTGCGCTTCCCTCGAACACTTTCATGTACATTGTGCAGCTGAACAAAAATTTTTAAAAAGTGTTTTTAAAATTAAGCTATTAAAACATAATGTAACTTTACACTCCTTCCCTTCTATTCCATCAAATACCATTCTGATATTTATTTTCTGGAAGTAAAATCAGTATTTTTCTACAGAAAACCTCAGAGGTGTGGGCACCTCTCATACAAGAGCCCACAATACCTGAAAGTTCACAGCCTGAGACTGGTGGCTGCAGGACCTGTGGTGCAGCCGTCATTCAAGCTGTTACAAAATGCAGGCGTTTTAAGCAGTTTTCTAAAGCAAAGATGCTAAAAGTCTTAACAAAAAGACAGGATTTGAGTGATGAACTCTCCAGAGTCGCAGTGGCTCTGCAGTTCATACACCTGTGTCTGCTGTTCAGGAAAGAGCAGTGGCCGAGGGGTCCAGACAGGAGACGAGCAGTATGATGAGAGCTGCTGGCCCTGAGGACGTGAGGCCAGCACCAAGGAGCCCCAGGGAGCAAGGGCCCGGGCAGCCTGGGCAGGTGCCCCTCACCTGCAGGTCTCTATAGCACTGGGGCCGGTTCTGCACATTAGGGACACACAGGAGGAGCCGCTGCTCCAGGGCAGGGGAGAGATGTGGTTTCAGGGCATCCTGGGGATATGTGCTGTCCTTACCTGCCTCTATGCACACCCCTCCTCCCACCAGCAAGACCACCCACTCCTGTGTAACAGGAGCCAGCTCTTCCTGAGACATGATGCTTGACTGCTGGGACCCGCCCTCAAACACACACACCCTGCTCCAGGGCACCCTACTACCTGTGGCCATACCCTCTCACCCAAGTCTAACAGCTGGGGACATGGGACATGCCATTCATGTGTGGCACATCATACACACAGGTGCACATCACACATGCACACGTCACACACATGCACATCAGTCACTCGGGCACATCACACACACATGCATTGCACAGATGCGGGACACACATGTGCACCACATGCACGTCACATGTCTGTGGCATGCACCTGGCATCACTCATAGGCACACACATGCATCCCTCACTGGTACTCAAGCACCATCCTCTCCCTGCTGCCTCCCACATTCCGAGAAATCCCAAAGGTTCAGCTAGGCCTTCAGCCCACAGGACCGTCCCCTCCTCCAGATCAGACCTCTGGGGCTCATGCCCTCGGCTTTGCCCCCGCAGGTCCCCGAATCTGCCTCATCCTTATGTCCCACACACTGTTTGCCCGGCATCCCCTCAGCACAAAACACCTGCCCCCGTGGGCACACACGTTCCTCAAGCACAAGGACTTTGCTGCCGTCCCTTGTGCATTCACGGAGCAGAGCTGAGAACACAGGAGTTTTTAATGGATATTAAGGAAATTAACTAACAGGCACACATACAATGATGCCCAAACATGCACAGGTATGCAGGTGCCCACACATGTGTACATGCCCACCTGTGCATTTACATACAGGTATACACTTACAGACATACACACCTACTCACACGATGCATCCATACATTCCTGCACACAGACGCACACATGCTGCCTCTAAGGCAGAAGTTGCTGGAAGAAACACAGATCAATCGACTGTGTTATTAGGAACAGGTACCTGAGTTAACAGTTCAGCCCGAGGGCAAACTACAGCTACCTTCCTGCCCCCAGGCTATTTGATTCAATTTTAACATTGAGAAAAGAGAACCATTTGGAAAACAAAATCTTAATAAAACTTACAAAAGTACTGAAAATGAAGTTTTATGTAAAATCTACTGTTACTCATCATTACTTATGTGGTTTGTCAAAAGCCTCCAAAAACATGGTTTATGAAGATATGGAGATAAAGACAATAACCAGGAGAAGTTCAAAGTCGGCACGAAGGCAGAAGTGGACCCTGTCAAACCTGGGCCACTGCAGCAGGCCAGGAGCCCCTGTCCTCCCAGGTGGGGACAGCAGGTGTGACAGCCACAGGCACAGTGGCTGGGGCTGGGTGAGCTGTTCAGCTGTGGACTCGTCCTCCCAGGGGCTGTGAGGACCACACGTGTGAGGCGAGTCTCATGCAGATGCTGTTCTGTAAAACAACATCCAGCAGCCTTCACACGTTCATATTTAGAAAGAATAGCAGCTAACAGGATGAATTTAGCACATGCTAAGAGATTTCTGTGTTTAATTCTTTTAACAGAGAAAAATAAAGTCTACAAAAGGTTAAAAACTCTTCTATTATGAAATAGGAACAGAGAGGGAATAAAGAAAATGACAAAATGTCACACAAAATACCTTTCCATCATTTTCCAAAATGAAATAACTTCCCTTGAAAATACAAGAAAAATTGGTTAGCTCAGTCTTAAAAATGTCTTTACCGTAAAGCTAATGTTTCACTTTTTAAGTTATAACTTTTAAAAAAGTATTTAGAACTCCAAAATTATATTTTTGCATTTGCAATGTAAACATCTGAAACAATTTAAAATAAATTTGGGAACTAAATTGAAAAATAAATTCTTCCTGGGCTATAACATGCCAAGTTTTAATCTAGACCAAGTTTTTATGGTTCTGCCATAAACCCCAGAAAGAAATAAAGAACAGAACAAGTAAAAGAAAAAGAAAATAGGGATTTATAACAAAAATGCTGACAGCCCATTTTCCAAAAAGCAAAAACTAAATTATAACTTCTACCCTGCTGGTGGGATTGCAAACTAATACAACCTTTATGGAAAGAAGTACGGAGACTCCTCAAAGAACTAAAAGTAGACCTTCCACTTGATCCCGCAATCCCACTCCTAGGCATCTACTCAGAAGAACAAAAATCATGTTACCACAAAGACATCTGCACCAGAATGTTTACTGCAGCCCAATTCATAATTGCCAAGTTGTGGAAGCAACCCAGGTACCCATCGACCCAGAAATGGATCAACAAACTGTGGTATATGTATACCACAGAATACTATTCAGCCATAAGAAAAGATGGAGACTTTACATATTTTATGTTTACCTGGATGGAGTTTGAATAAAGTATCTCAAGAATGGGGGAAAAGGTACCCAAAGTACTCAATACTATTATGAACATAATATATAAACACACACTCACACAAATGATAAAACACAAATATAGTCTAGTAGGGAGAGGGGAGAGAGAGATGGTGGGAGGAAGGAGGGCTTTTGGTGGCATTTCATTCAACATACACAATGTGCACAAGGCAAGGGTAAGTTTCAGAATAACTTAGGGTAAATTTTAAATGTCTTACCACAAAAAATAAGTGAGGTAGGAGAGGGCGATGTTAGCCAGTTTGATTTAAGCATTCCACATTGTATATCAAATCATCACACTGTACCCCACAAATGGATATGGTTATGATTTTAACTGAAAATTAAATTTTACAAAAGGAAAAGAATAAATTATAATTGGCTCTGAAAAGATGACCTTTAAGAAGTGTCCTGCACAACAAATCCAAATTTGTAACGAACAAAGAGACACTTTTCTAATAATTCACAGAACTTCAAAAAAAAAGAAGCAAGTGTCAAGATGTAAGAAATGTGTGAAAAATGTAAAGTCCTCAACATGAAAGGAGTTTCACACACAGGTGGTTTATCTTCATGACTAGAAAATTTTAACGCAAGAATGACAATGTAATTGGTGGGACCACACCTACAGTGCATCTTACAAGGGCACATGTGAAACTTACTAAATGCAGAATATAAATGTCTTAACACAATAACTGAGAAAATGCCATGAAGGCGATGTTAACCAGTTTGATGAAAATAATTCAGATTATATATAAAACCAGCACATTGTACACCATGACTACATTAACGTATACAGCTATGATTTAATTAAAAAAAGAATGACAATATTTGGTAAATTTAATCAATTCTCATAGAACTCGATTGTCTAAAGACTCAGAGAGTAGAAAGCTGATCCCATGGACAACTACATGGCATTTCCAGAAAGACACTGGGACATTAACAAGCCTTATCTTTAGATAAGCATTTACATATTGTATCTTGAGAATGATACATCAAAACCTTTTAAATATTATTTGTCAAACTTTAACCCCAAACTCTACATGCTGACTAGTCTTTTCAAGAAACCCTTTGCTCTTGAGATTTACACCTTATTTCTAATACAAAGACAGTATCCTTTGCTCTGAGGGCCATAGCCGGGCATGTTCCAGTAAGGAAGGGTTAGGGCAGATTCCAGTTTGAGACACCACAATGCCCAGACGCAGAGCCCAGGGGACACAGTCTGTGCCCGCGCTTCCTCAAAGCCAATACCGGGCCTGGAAGTCTTCCCAGATGCATTAAGATGGACTTACACTTTAACATTCTATGTCAAAATGCTAGCTGTCAACATCTCACCAACTGCACCTGAATTTAAAGGAAATCATAATACCTAAAAATGAGGATGGGTATTAAACAATCATTTAAAAAGTTAATGACTCCATTATGGAATTCATTTAAAATCCTGGAAATATATAAAATCTAATAATCAAACTCAGCTGAACCTTGATGGATCTTACTGTGGAAACGGGAGCAGGAGAGCCTGGCTCGCAGACGCAGAGCAGCCTTCCTTCCCCAGCTGCCGGAAGACCCCAAACCTGGGCTACCGCAGCATTGACCTAACCAACGTGCACTTTGAGGCTGAAATTGCTACTTTTATAGCCTTATAAGGAAGTTACAACACTCTCCAAAGAAGTTCCTTCCTCGGGGTCCCTCTGCTGTGTTAAAAACGTATCTGTTCTGTTTTTATGATAGAAGATTCAGTACAAATAAAAGATGAAGAAAAATAACAAACTTTTCTTCAACAACTCTCTCCCAGCTGACGTTTTCCATAGCATTACGCAAACCACAGAAGTCCTCTCTTATCCTAATTCACAGCATTCTGTCCTGAATGGCCACCAGCACAGCCTGAGCAGGAGGAAGCCTCGTGTGCCCAGGCTACGCAGCGACGAGGTGGCTTCTGGCCCCAGCTCCAACGTGCCCACACCACATCCCTGATTTGCATCTGTGGCTGTTCAGCAGACACCCACAGGACCATGTTCCTGGACAGAGAGCCCCCAAATCCAGGGGTCTCGCACCAAAGGCTTCCTGTAGCCTGTGCCTCCCAACCCCAGTCAGAAGCAACTCCGGAATAAGTCTACTTTAGCCAAACTTAATGTGACAGCCTGGTGCTCTCTTTCTCACTTGAATGGATTAAAAACTTCACAGACTGTCAGATCATGCCTGCCCTGTCAAACCGAAATCTAAAGTGAGCCTTGAAAAGGTGTGCAGGCGCCGGGGTGGAGTCTCCAACCAACTTGGAAAGGCCTTTCCACAACCCTCCCGTCCGACGCACATGTCAGAAAGTGTTACAAGGCAAATCCTTAACTTGAAAAGCCTTTCTAACATATCAAAAGTCAAAATTGTAGTTTTAGTCCTTAAAAAACTCTGGTTTGTTCATAAGCTTTAGATGCTCTTTTGGGTAAGAAAGTGTCTACTGGACCATGTGGCTCTGAGAGAATGAATTCATCACACATCTTCTCTGACGACAAGCCGGTACCCTCGGCTGTGGGTGTTTTTAAACTACTTCTGTCAGAGCAGACTGTCCCCACACTCCCACCTGCCGGGAGAGGCTGCCCACTCCATAGTCCCTTAGGGTCACATGACTCCTGTTCAGTCACCTGACCATCACTCACTCACATGAGCGTCATTTAGTCATGTGACCAGCATTTGTTCAGTCACATGACCATCATTCAGGTCACATGACTAGCCTTCATTCAGTCATGTGACCAGCATTCCAGCTATTGCAAGAAATGCCCACACCCCTGTCAAGCTTCAAGTGAGAATGTATTGCTAGTAAAGTCTTAAAATGGACCCATAAAATTATCAAAGACAACAGTACACAAATTAACATTCAGCATGATATTAAAATATTTTTGAAGGTCAAGACAAATCTCAGAATAACAATCAATAAAACTTAACACTTAACCTTATTGAATTTGGTAGCAGTTATAAAATTTCATCATACATTTCTATCCAGTAAACCCTTTAAGCACATAATTTTGCAAAAGATATACACTGTCCAAAAACTCACTTTATTTTGGCAGATATGATGGATGGGCCGAGAATGGGCTTCTGCTATCACAGCTGCACTGCAGCCGACGTTGAGGTCGAACACTTCCAACGTCCTGTTCCGGCCAGCCGTGAGTACAACGTCTGCAGTGATTCTGTTAGGGAACTCCTCTCAATGACCTCACCCACGGGGAGGGGCAGGTCCACCTCTGTTATTAACACATTTGGGGATATTGGGAGACTCACAAATGCATGGCTAGTTAAGAATTTCTGACGTTCTGCAGGAGAAGCCTGAGCCCAGCCCAGCTTGGCACCCTCCTGCCTCCCCAGTCTTGCCTTAGAGAGAGGGAGAGTAGGCAGTGCCTGCCTTGAGTAGGGAGATGAAGAATTCTACTGCAGGGTGCATGGTGTTTGAGATGTATGGGAAATACCAGATTAAGACATCACGTAGCTACTGATCTCGGCAGACGGTTCTGAGCTGAGACCAACAATGAAACCAGGCGGGGACCTCACCTAGAACAGGTGTACAACCTGCAGGGGCACAGGGTGAGGTCACTGCAGGGTGAAGTCATTGACAGATGAGGGGCAATTCACAGATGCAGGATTCATGTGACCACCAGCACTACCAAACTACATGGGGCACAAAAAGCATTTATTAGATTCCATAGTAAGTCCAAGGCCAGTGTCAAGATAAGCAGAAACCACAGGCTGAGCCAGGACATAGGACATTGGCTGAGACATTTCTTCTAGGGTTTTTTTTTTTTTAAAGCAAACAGTTCTAGCATAAAAATACCTCAATGCTAGGGCTGCACCTATGGCTTAAAGGATAGGGTGCCAGCGCCATATACCAAGGTTGGCAGATTCAAACCTGGCCCCAGCCTGCTAAAACAGCAGTGACAACTGCAACAAAAATAGCCAGGTGTTGTGGCAGGCGCTTGTAGTCCCAGCTACTCAGGAGGCTGAGGCAAGGGAATCACCTAAGCCCAAGAGCTGGAGGTTGCTATGAACTATGATGCCACAGCACCCTACCAAGGGCGATAAAGTGAGACTCTGTCTCTGAAAAAAAAAGTAAAAAAACCCCTCAGTGCTAACTAACATACAGGCTGGCCATACAGTTCTAGAAAACAAACCTTTATGTCAGTCCTTCTGAAATTTTAACTATTAAATCCCTTAATATAGTTCAACTTAGACCTATCTTTGAATAAATTAAAATTTTATAAAATGAATTCCTAAAGATCAGGAGCTTTTCTTCTAAATAAATTAAAATTATTTTTTAATTAAAAGTGATGAAGTTAGCCACAAAAATTCAAAAATTTTTGGACTCAATTTCATATTCTACCTAATAGCAACCACAGTGAAGTTTGTCAGCCCTCCCTATGATATGGAGCAATGGTGCAGTTTAACTGAAGGCTGTCTTGGTAAATGTAACTGTTTAGCACAAAAATGTGCTAAATTACTATATATTATTCAATAAAGTACATATCAGAAATGTAGCAGCTTGTCCACTATAAGTCAGACACTCCATCACCTGTGGGAACAGAGCTCTAAGGGACTTCTCACTGCTGAGGTGACATCATCACGTTCTGTGACTGCAGGACCTTGTGCCCCAAGAGCAGGGCCCCAAGTGCCCGCGCCCAGGCCACACCCCATTTGGCAGAAGCTCAGCAAATCCTTTGCCATTAAGAGTGATGCTCCACAGCTGAAATATGGGAGGGACCCGGGAGAAGGATACGAGAATAAAAGTCGTTCACGGCTGATAAACTGGAAATGTCCACCCCATCCGTCATAGAAAGCCTACAAACTGACTTGGACCAGCTCTTTTGCTTATACCTGGGAGAAAATCAAAGATGATCAATTTTTTTTCTTACCTTCAACTACAAATAAACATTCTACCTTTAAAAAAAATTGGAGATGAAAATAAAGTTGCTATAGCCCTTTAAAAGTCATAGTTTATAAGACTGAGAGAATAGTGAAACTTTAGTTCTCCATTAGAAACTCTACTTTCTCCCAGAGCTGCCTGAGGATGGAGGGAAGCCTCAGGACGAAGCCAGCAGCCCTCCCCCATTCTCAGGGAATTCAGTTGCAGGAAAGCAGACACACCTGGAGAGAAATTAGGAGCCAGGAAACCTGCTGTGGGCACCAGGCCCACCCACCAGAGCAGACCTGACCTCCTCCTTCCACCACTCCCAGAGGAGTGGCCTCTCAGACTGCAGGGAGCCTGAGAAGGAGAGGCTGAAATGTCCCACATGGTCCCAAACGCCCTGCAGAGGGAGGACAGAGGGTGGATGTGTGCAGGTGCACAAGGAGCCCAGCGCTCCATTCACCTCAGCGAGAAGTGGGAGGTACCCACTGCCCTCGGTCAGGGGCTGACAGGGTCTGCGCGTTGCTACAGAATGTCATACAGCAGCTACACGACAAACCAGTCGCCCATCTCAGAAACACAACTGCGACTGTGGAGGTCAGTGTGCCTGTGCTACCTTTAAACCCTCCAAAACTAAAATCACAAGAATACACATACAGCAAAAAAACAGAAAACCACGGATGAGAAGCAAATACACCGTTTTAAAAGGACAAAAGGGGAAGAAAAGACAATTGGGAGGGAAGGTCTTGAACTCTAATATTTTATTTCTTTAAAAAAATTTTAAACAAAGACAGCAAAATGTTAATATTTATCCAAGCTGGGAGTCTATTTCCCATATCTATGTATTTGAAATATTTCCTAATTTTAACTTATTATGATAAACAGTGTTTGTCCCGGGTAATGTCACTTCAATATGCTGCAGAACCAAGATGCTAATTCAGTTTTCCAAAGTCCCCAGTTGTCCCTTCTGTCACACCAAAGGAGGTTGTTAATAGGTGGGCACTGAGCCCCTCGGCTCTCACTAGGACGGCGGCATCACCACACAGGCCTCCTCTGGCTCGGGAAGGAACAGTGGGGAGGGGGCGCCTACCGTTTTATCTCATCTTTACACGTGTCAATGTGATACTTCCGCAGCTGAAGATCAGAGCCAGAAGACAACAATATGAAAGCATCTATGTAGTAAAACTGTGCAGACTGTACAGGCTTAGAAAACATGTCTTTGCCCTGTAATGAAATTAGCAATTATTGCCAATATAATAAATGGTAATCAAAAAAGACCCTATTGCTTTAAACAAATTCTTTTACAATACCCAACATCTATTTATTCTAAAAGTATAATTTGTTAGAACCAATTTACAATTTTTGCCTGTGTTCACTACTTCTGAAAAGTATCATATGATTAAAATTTTACTGTAGTAAGCATTAGAATTCTGACTGTTTAAAAACTTTAATATATGGGCAGTGCCCACACCTCAGTGGGTAGGGTGCCAGCCACATACTCTGAGGCTGGAGGTTTCGAACCCAGCCCTGGCCTGCTAAAACAACAATAACAACTGCAACAAAAAAAAATAGCCAGGTATTATGGTGGGTACCTGTAGTCCCAGCTACTTCAGAGGCTGAGGCAATAGAATCACTTACGCCCCAAGAGTTTAGATTTGCTGTGAGCTGTGATGCCACAGAACTCTACCCAGGGTGAGAGCTTGAGGCTCTGTCTAAAAAAAAACCTTTAAAATAAAAAATTGAAACTGACTTGGCACCTGTAGCTCAAGCAGCCTAGGTGCCAGCCACATACACCAGAGCGGGTGGGTTTGAATCCAGCCCAGGCCCACCAAACAACAACGACAAGTATAACCAAAAAATAACCGGCATTGTGGCAAGCACCTGTAGTCCCAGCTACTAGGGAGGATGAGGCAAGAAAATTGCTTGAGTCCAAGAGTTTGAGCTTGCTGTGAACTATGACATCACAGCACTCAACCAGGGGGCAAGAAAGTGAGACTCTGTGTCAAAAAAAAAAGTAGTTCTAAGGTGCCTACTCCCAAATGTAGCTCTTACAGCCAACAGCACCTCGTTGTAGAGAAGGCTGGTCCATGAAGGCATGTGTCAGGAACATCAGAGCTCTTAGGACCCTGTAACTACATGTGGGTATGTGCAGGCAAGTGTCAGGGATCCCTGAGACCTTAGGACCGTGTAACTACATGTAGGTGTGGGTAGGCAAGTGTCAGGGACACCAGAGCTCTTAGGGCTGTGTAACTACGTGTGGGTATGTGCAGGCGAGTGTCAGGGAGACCAGAGCTCTTAGGGCTGTGTAACTACGTGTGGGTGTGTGCCGGCGAGTGTCAGGGAGACCAGAGCTCTTAGGACTGTGTAACTACGTGTGGGTGTGTGCAGGCGAGTGTCAGGGACACCAGAGCTCTTAGGACTGTGTAACTACGTGTGGGTGTGTGCCGGCGAGTGTCAGGGAGACCAGAGCTCTTAGGGCTGTGTAACTACGTGTGGGTGTGTGCAGGCGAGTGTCAGGGACACCAGAGCTCTTAGGACTGTGTAACTACGTGTGGGTGTGTGCAGGTGAGTGTCAGGGACACCAGAGCTCTTAGGACTGTGTAACTACGTGTGGGTGTGTGCAGGTGAGTGTCAGGGACACCAGAGCTCTTAGGACTGTG
>CAUYQV010081655.1:0-55480 GCA_963574575.1 Galagoides demidoff
AATCTTTCTAAATGTGGAATATAAATGTCTTAACACAACAACTATGAGAATGACATGAAGGCTATGTTGGCCAATTGGATGAAAGTATTTCAAATTGTATATGGAAACAACACACTGTACCCCATGATAGTATTAATGTACACAGCTATGATTTAATTAAAAAAAAAAAAGAAGAAAAGAAAGACCACATCACTATTAAAAGGTTAGGACTTTCAGCTCCACCCTCAGCCTGTCTTAAGGGGACAGAGACTGAAGGTGAAGTTGATCACCAATAGTTTAATCAGTCACAGAGCCCCCATTCAAAAGTGAAAAAGACACTGGGTTCCCAGAACTTCCCGGACACCGGGAGGTGCTCAAGAAGGTACGGAAGCTCCACACCCCTTACCCCATACCTTGCCTTATAATATCCTTTATAATAAGCGGTAAATGTGCATAGGTGTTTCCCTGAATTCTGTGAGCTGCTCCAACACAGCAGTCGAACCCAAGAAGGGGGATGTGGGAGTTCCAATTTATAGCTGGTCAGTCGGAAGCAAAGTAAAACAACCTCGGCCTTGCACCTCCCAACAGAAGGGGGGGCAGTTCTATAGGGCTGAGCCCTCAGCACGCAGGACGTGACCGTATCTCTACCCAGGTAGCGTGGGCAGTCTCATGGGACACTCACCTGGTGTCCCCTATAGCAACAGTCCTCAACCTTTTTGGCACCGGGGACTGGTTTCACAGTAGACCATTTTCCCGCATACCTGGGCGTGGGTCAGAGGGTGGAGAGGAAGTGGAGCTCAGGCAGTGGAGCTGTGCAGCCTGGCTCCTAACAGGCCACAGACTGGGACCGGTCAGAGACCCAGGGTTGAGGACTGCAGCACTGCAGGATCGACTGTTGCTTGGTGGTGGGGAGAGATCCCCACACGGCTGGTCACAGAGATTTTCTGTGCTGACGGCTGTGGTGTGACAGCACAGGGCAAACTGTCTGTGTTTTTCCCACCTGGTGTGTATAACACTGAGGACTCAGTCTGTGAACTCTGTACAATGAAGGAGACAGCTAAGACCTCCAGTGTGAGGGCAGAAGCTGCTTCTAAATATTAACCATGCCAACATTCCCCCGTTAGGACTTCTAACATCTTATAAATTAAGATGATTCTTAGACTTTGAAGTCCTACAAATAGTATTTGTGATTTTGATGGCACTTCTCTTGGAAATCTTGGAGAGGAACAGGAAACAACAAGTCATCATATGGCTCCTGTAGGGGCCCAGCAACGTGTCCCTGTTTATCATATAGACCAGGTTCACACTAGCCCGTGACTGTGATGACTTCACTGTCATTACCAAGTTCAGCTACCTACCCATTGTTATTACCAAGTTCAGCTACCTACCCGTTGTTATTACCAAGTTCGGCTATCTACCTCTACGTCCCAAGCCCTTTCTTTAAAAGTCATAGTTGGTGTCCGTAGGACCAGAAATTTAACTGGGCTCATTACGATATTCAACATTAAAAAAATCAATTTGGGAATGGCAATGACTGGGAAAAAAACAATGAGAAACTTCATATTTGGTAGAACAGAAAAAAAAAAAATTCTCAAAAAAATGTTTCCCATTATCATCCTAGGAGAGTATTAACAAATCAAAGACGAAACAAACTTAATTACGTAGCATATGTCTGCTATGCTTTTGGTACAACAAAATAATTTGGGCACTCCCTCAGAATTTCCTGAAGTGGAATCTGATTTGTACTGCCCCAAACAGCTTGATTAATTATTTTCTGACTATCTTCCTTAAAATGGTTTAATGGCAGACTCATATTACTTAAAAAGAATTGCATTCTTTTATGCGGCTCTGGAAGGCAGAGGCAGCAAGTTTCAGGAGTCTGACATCTGCTTTCTTTAACAGGAGACACTGACAGATTGTTGATATCTGAAACAGACTGCTCCTCAAAACAGCATCTCCATCACTGGGTATCTAAAGGCGACGCCCATCTTATTTTCATATATTGGGTTGGGTTTTCCCAGACTACAGACAGTAAGTGTTTCATTCTGGACCGATCTCAACCCAACCCACCCTTCTGCAATATGACAGTGACATAAATGGCAGTGACATTATAGGACAATGTCGAACACAACTGCAGAGCTGCTACCAGTGAACTTACTATTGTTCATTAAATTCTTATATTGTATTTGAAAATGTAATGAAAGTCCAGAGTAAAATTGACTGATATATTCAGCATAACTCAAAATGACACAAAGAAAAACAAGAGGAATCTCTTTCTAGTGTGAGGGGACAGCTGATTAATCCGGCCAGATTCTTTTGGGTTTTTGAGGAGACAGTAAAGACTTACATGGCAAGTAGATCAGATACAATTAGTCCACTGTTCATGAAAATGAAGCATGCTTGTCCTTACATTTTTATAATGCTAATTTAGTTTCCTTGTGTTTACCAGATTTGACAAAATAACTCTAGGAAACAGGAAGTTAGATGGACACAAGTAACAGCATCAAGTTGGGGGTTGCAGACCATATTATAGGCATATATTTGTGCACGGATTGCATACTGAATTTGCCAAAGATGCATCACTGAGCGGATTGTCTGTTGTGAAGGTGAGCACTGCTTTCAGAAATCAGGGCTAAGAAAAGTTTTACTTCCCCCAAAGAATTGTAATTGTTTCTTTTTCATAATAAAAAACTTTCATGACCAAACATGTAACTCCTTTCACTTTGGTTTCCAGAGACGCTGGGAGCTCAACTGTATCAAATGAACCTTATTTTTACCTAATATGGTTTTTCTGTTTATATTCACATGTTCCATAATCTCTAAACTATTTATTCATTTCATCATTGTTTGGGGGTTTGGATAAGGTGCCTAAAATCTTTAATGCTATGAAATGGGGAGAAATTATTGATTTGCTGGTAAATAAGCTTGTATCACTTTCCCTTGGCTGGAAAGAAGTACAGCAAATTGAGTGGCTGAAACACCAGCCATTTCTTGTCTGATGGTTCTGGAGGTCAGAAGCCTGAAATCTGGCAGGGTTGGTGCCTCCCTAATGCTCTGAGGGAACACCTGTCCTATGCCTCTCTCCTAGTGGCTGGGGGTTTGCTGGCAATCTTTGGCATTTGTTTATAGATAAGTCACCAGGCTCTCTGGCCTCGCCTGCTTCTGATGAGCATAATTCTGTCCAAATTTCCCCTTATGATGAGGACACAGTCACGTTGCACTAGGGTCACCTTGAACTTGAGCTGATCATCTACAGGACGTACTTCCAAGTTAGGTCACCTTCACAAGTACTGGAGTTTAAGAGGTCAACATCTGCTGGAGGAGGGGTCACAATTCAGCCCATAGTAGAGGTAACACTGAGATGGCTACAGAGGCCCTGCTCTACCCCCTTGGACAGGGGGCGAGAGATAGAGGGAAGAATGGGGAGATGGGATAAGAACTTACTGAGCTCGTGTTGTGAAAAATTGTTTGCTTATCTGCTAACTGCAAATGCAAAGTCTGCTTCTGTGAAGGTCAGTTACAATAACCGACCGCTTGCTGGCTTGCATGGGCCAACCCTATAAAAACCCCGATTCCGAGCTGGCGGCTGCTGCCCTCCTCGCTCAGGGAGACAGCAGGCCGGCTGGTCAAAAAAGACTCCCAGTTGGGTTTTGATATTATCTTTCTGGTTGTTATCGCTCGCGCCATGACACCACCATGAAATGAGAGGAGAGGGCAAATGGGAAAGAAACCAATCCCATATCACTTCAAAGTCTAATTTTTCTTCTCCACCATGCAAACCTCCTCCTGCCCCCTCCTTGCCGATCAGCTTCAGTGTCCCCTGTCTCGTGTCACCTAAGCTTGGCCCTTCCGTTATCTCCAGCACTCGCCTCATCAAATCAAGAATAAAAATGAGCAACTCCAAAGGCAACATGGCGGGTTCCCCTGGCATGGACGACTTAGCCAAGTGGTTCTGCAGGGTGATTCCTGGAAGAAAAGGCACGGCTTGAGGCCTGAGGAATACAGCCATCATGAGGCTTTCTTAGGACGACTGTAATGAGCAGTAGTGATAGCAGGGCCATAAATGTATCCTACTTCATGCTGGCCACGTGAGGACACGGCTCTTTCATCTACACAGCACTACTTCTCAAGACACCCACCCCCTCTGTGTAGCAATGGCAATGATGGTAGTGAGCGGGGTAGGGGTAGGACTAACACAGTCTCATTGTATCTATGTTGACTTCTTAGGTTCCAGTAAACAAAATACGGTAGAACCTCGGTAAGTTGACCACCCAAGGGACTGTGACAAACTGGTGGTCACCATCAGGAACTAGGCCTTCTATACCAATATGTCCGTGAGGGTGGCACAGGTCCAGTCTAAGAATACGTCAACTTGAGGTGGTCAATGGAGAGAGGTAGTCAGCTACGAAGAGTGTACTGTATTTACATATTTTAAATGAGAGAGGGACTGGGAAAAATTTGGTGGACAAATAGAAATTTCTGAATGACATAAGGTCTTTTCGAACAAGTCTGACTTCTAGTTCGGGAGCCTGAGATAGCACATGACGGGCAGGTCAGCTTCTGGAGGAAAGCTAGAGTTTCCACTGGAAGTCAGCAAACCCTTCTGTGTCACTGCATTCTTGGCCCTGTGAGTTTCTGTAAATTCAGCAGCTTACACTCTTGGTGCTTTATTTTTATTTCACTGAATCTGCTGGATGCTAAGAGGTAATTGACGATAGTTACATTTGTGAGGCAGGAAAGATGCCTGGGCAACGCGGCCTGCGTGACAGCTAATCTTTGTATGGAGAAATTGAGCACCGTTGACCGAGTTAAGTGGAGAAAGTTGCAGGTGACATTTAGGAACACAGTGACAGCAGGGGAGAGGGTGGGGTAAATAGTTGCAGGTATGCTCAGAACCTCAGGTGATAATGGCAAAGATCAGGGGATTGCTTTACAAGGATGTGAGCTTTTTAAGAATTATAATGAGATCAGAAGGTAGAACGCTGTTGTTGAGACACTTACACCTTATTAGAAAGAAGCAAGCCAACATAGATAATTACCTGGATTGAGCTTTGGCTCCACCATTTCTAAGTAATTTAACAAGGGAAAAATAATATATTTCTTCTATGGTTCAGTGTTTTTGTTTGTTTGTTTCCATCTGGAAAAAGGTTCTAAAAAGTCCTACGTTTCAGAACTGTTATCAGGATTAAAGGAGATACTGTATGTTCGGTAGCTGGCACGATGTTTGGCACTGAGTGTGTGCTCCAGAAAAGGTTTAGACTATTGTTACATAATGGGGATGTGTGTGCTGGGGGAGAGAGAAGAGAAAGGGAGAGAAAGAGGGCAAAAAGAGGAGAAGAGAGAATTGCTTTCTCTCCTGCATTTTTGAGCATGTATAACTTTCTCCTAACTGAGCTGAAGCATCCATCATGGACAGAGCTGATTTGGGATTGTTAGTGGGGAGATGGAAAGAGAACGGGATGAAGTCCAGTGTTGGCATCCTGATGAGAACTCCAAGTGAATGGCCAGACAGAGGCTGCAGGCCAGACTGTCAGCAGAGGAAACGCTTCGCTCCGTTCATTACCAAGATGCCTGACGGATGGGAGAGAGCGTGGGGTTTTACACCCAGGTGGACGGGAGTTGACAGAAGGAGAAATCAGTTCATCCCTTCTGATCTGAGGAGTGAGGAGAGAGGAAGCTGGGAAAGGCAGGAACGTCTTCCTTCCCTCTATTGTGTCCAGGCCTAGAAAGGTATTTTCTATGGGTTAAAAGAAGTTGGTGCAGCAGGGGGACGGAGCTGGGTGCTGACTGCCTCCGCTCCTGCTGGGCGCAGGGAGATGGACCGTCAGAGTGATGCTGTGCTGTGAAATGCAACAGTCTGGACTCAGCAAAAAGTCGGGACTTGGCTTCCTTGGGCTCGTCTGCTAGGAATTGGAGCTTGGATTGACTGAAAAGTTCCTGAGTTCCCCAAATGGGCATACCCAGATGGTGACTGCTAAGCTTTGCCAATGGGAAATGAAGGAAGGCCGTGGCCTCCAGGACACCCCCTGCCCTGAGGAAGCTGCAGGGACTGGCTTTCCGACGCCAGCAGCAGATCCCAGGCAGGGCTACACATTCAGGAGGCAGCCTCCACTAAGGAGCAGCATGCTCCCCCCGCCCCCCCGGAGATTGGGATCTGTCCACTAGTCTGTTGTCCTGAAACTTACTACCATTTACACACTCAGTGCAGTCTTCGAGAGGAGCAGAAGAAGAGGCGGAGATGGGAGATGAGTGGCTTGAGCTAAACGGATCCAATGAGACCATGTTACTCCTACCCACATTTGAACTTTGAAGGTCCAGCTGCCACAGACCTTCAGAGTTCAACCACAAAAGCTCGTCTAAAAATAAGCATAACTTATGAAGAACATAGTGAGGAAATCTCATTTAACATCCTTTAGAAGTTCGGTTACTTGGAGGCCTCCAGGTAAATCTGATGGGCTCCCAAGCTGAGCAGTGAAAGGCAAAGCCTGCCTCACCCCGCTCCATTCTCTAGACTTTCTGTTTCTTCCTCTGAGACTGTAAACTCCAGAGCAGAGGCAGAGTGGGGCTTGGGGAAACTGTCCACAAACACCGGTTTGCAGCATCAGAGAGCAATTTGGAAAACAGGCTATTCTGATAACAAGGTACAATTTTTTTTCACAAAACCCAGCAACAGTCACTTACAAAAGTGACAGGATACAACTACCGCCAAGAGCAGATTAAAGCTGCGCGTCTGCTAAAGGGGTTTTTAGATTTGTAATTTAGTCATCCTGATGTTTTGATGAATGCCTAACCACACAAAATAGGCCGGAGGCTAAAGTGTTAATCACGGCATGTGTAACGGATACTATTGTCGCTTTGAGACTTTGACATAAGTGAGCAAGCGGAACGGAAATCTTGAAGGATGCCTCAAACCCTGGGCTTACCGAATGGGCTATCCTTGTAAGAAACTCTAATAGCTGAATGGTTACGATTCCAGTTTGAAAAATGCCTGCACATTCCATAACAGTCAAAGAAATCAAGTTCACTGGCTCTGCAGAATACGCATACACATTTTTTTAAATGACCCAATGACATCATAAGATAGGAACTTTCCAGATTCGCCAACACAAAAAAATATATATTTACATATAATCTGTTTGTCATTATCCACCACTTACTGCACTTCAGCATCTGATCATCATGGCTTAGCCAATCAATGATCTCCAAGCTTACTTCCTCTGATTTTACTTTTTGAAACAAACACCTAAAAATGTAATAAAACAAAGGAGACTTCTTCTGACCAAGCTGAATATTCAGTTCCTAGTCGCAAATGATTTCTATCATCCCTGTAAACATTATAGGACATCAGGTTTGGTACATTGAGTCCTGAAAAATAGAATCCTGCATATACATATATCACTTAGAGCACTACCAGAGCACTACCAATCCTGCATATACATATGTCACTTAGAGCATTATGGTAGTGCTCGAAAGTTAACACCAGGCACGCCTAAAACATCAGAAAAATACACCTGTGTTAAGCGGTACATTATTTTTAAATAAAACAATCTGGAGGACACATAATGATCCGTAATGCTGGAAGAACCAAATCATTGAAAAGGAAAATTAAAAGTAATAACCCACTGCAATTTGACTGATTGACACTTTAAGAAATAAAGAAAAGAATCATTAATGGCATGTCAAAATTATCATCTCTTCTATTATATATAGGGTTTTTTTTAAGTACTGTAACAAGTCTGTGTTCCACTTGCCTGAAGTTAATAGTTGAATTAAGAGAAAGAAGAAACTATAGCTTTCTTTATTTCCCTATTTTTAGATGTAAGAAAATTAATGGACAGGGCTTTGGGAGAATAAAGTGAGGAAGAGGAGACATCATAAATCTAATGTACCAGGATCTCCTGGACAAGACTGGTCAACCTTTACCAAGGTTGAAAACAACCCAGTAGTTTATTTGGTGTATAATGCACAATTGTTGATTTTCTTTTAGGAAAAGAATGAAATTTGCTTTGTGCTTCCCTTTCTATGGTAACAAAAAATATATTTAACCCATCAAATTTAGGGTATGCAGTAAGTAAGAATAATTTCCAAGATGGCGTTGCAAAAGCCTTGTCCAATGCAGTTGCCTAGGAAGTGCCATTCCCCTGGTCAATGAGGGAAGCTACTTCTAGCTCAGACTGAAAGCAGCAAGGGACTGTCCTCCAAAGAGAATGTACATCATGTTCTGGGTCATGCACGTCAAGAAAATGTTAACACTTGCCGTGATGCCCACAGCTGGTGGAGGTGGCTGGGGATGTCAACAGGCAGAAGAGAATGAGGAGGGTGGCTTGGGGTGGAGGGTAAGTGGCTAAGCAGGAGCACTCCACCTTCTACCTCCCAAGCAACAAGGTAGAACATATCGGTCATTAAGAACAATAAACTCCAACAGAACCAGCTGAAAAAAGAATCAGAGATTAGACCAAATCTATACACAATGGCTAATATCTAGTACAAAGAGTAAAATGCAAGCTGACATCCGGCTCATAGAGCAAAGCTTCTTCACAACTCATGGTCTTGGTCAAATGTCACACTTCAATGAACCTTATCTAAACCATTCTAAACCATTAAAAATTTTATTTCAACACCTTCTTCCTCCCCCCCAAACTCTATTCTTTCTTTCTTTTTTTTTTTTGAGACAGAGCCTCAAGTTGTCACCCTGGGTAGAGTGCCATGGCATCACAGCGCATAGCAACCTCTAACTCCTGGGCTTAAGTGATTCTCTTGCCTCAGCCTCCCAAGTAGTTGGGACTACAGGCATCTGCCACAATGCTTGGCTATTTTTTGGTTGCAGCCATCATTGTTATTTGGCAGGCCAGGGCTGGATTCGAACCCGCCAGCTCAGGTGTACGTGGCTGGTGCCTTAGACGCTTGAGCCATAGGCCCTGAGCCGCCAAACTCTATTCTTATTCTTGTGTTATCCTTTTCTCATTAGTGCTTATCACTTTATATATTTATTTGTTGGCTTGTTATCTTTCTCCCCAAACTAGAATTTTAGTTCCAGCCTGTTTTGTTCACTGCTGGGTCCCTAGCACACAGAAAAGCGTCTGAGATAGATACTTAATAAACATCAGCCGATTGAATGCATGAATGTAAACTTAACCGCTGTGTATAAAACTGGGAATACAATAGACCTTGGAGTTGGTAGACTAAGTACTAGAAAGAGAAGGGCTTAAGAAATGGTTGGGGCCGGGAAGGGATGGAAGCCAGGAGAGGGAGGACTTACTGTGGGCTCCATCAAGTTCTAGACAACTCCTGGGATCTTAGATGGTCCTATCAGTCATTATAAATCTTCCAATCATCTTAAGAAGTAAATCGTATTTGTCATCTTGAGTTTATAACCAAGTCAGAGGACACTCCAAGAAGTTAACCTGCATGACTAAGGTCACTACATTTAGACCCAGCAGTCATCAATAGGGCCACCAAATCCTGAACCATGTGCAGAAGATAATTCATCTTGGAAAACACTCTACTTGCTGTGATCTTTTGTGTATTTGAATATGTGCAGGCATACCTGGGTCAGGGGGAGGTGGGGGGCGGGAAGGAGGAATGGGTGATGAGCACACTGTCCCAGGGCCTCTGTGGTAAGAGGACAGCGAGAATAACACCCAGGACACAAGATTAGGGGGCACAAATGATATTCAAGTTCACAGATTTTTCTGGAGCTTTGAGTCACAAAAAAGGAAAAGGCATTTCTCCAGGTTTACACAGTTCCCTGGGAAGCTAGCAGAGGGTTCCCCTCCCCTTTTTATCCTAAGGCTAATTAGTATCATACAAATAATGAACCTGACATATTCTGGTAAACTGTTCTCAAATCAATGTGTCACTTCTGAACTAAGAGTCATTGGAAACACTTTAATCTTCTCCTTAATTGTCCAAATACACACACAAACATTACTAGAAAGCATATAAGATATGTATTTACTATATATAAATGCACATACAATATTGAAATCAGGAAAATATTTAATATTTGAACTCATCCCTCTGAGAAACTGAACCAGGCCGATCAAAGCCTACAAGGAATCAATTTCCCAGCAAAACTCTTTCCTGCTGGCCGGGGAGATGCAGAAGGGCTTTCTTTTTGTTTCTCTTATAATTACACTTGTTTGAAACTCCTGAAGAGGTGTGAATGGAATAGTTATGCATGTGTAACAGCTCCCTGGTGTCTGGCCCTCCATGGATCTCAAATTTGGCGGAGAAAATCTGAGTTCAAACTAGCCTCAAAAAAACCCCCAAAACACTACTGTGATTTTTACATGCTGGGAAAGCATACTGTAATAAATACGTGAAAGGACGGAAGGAAGGTCAGTGACCTTCACCTTCACAAAGCAGCCTCCTCGCTGAAGAATTAGGATGTATCTTAATGGTTCAAGGGACTCCGCCAATGGACTCATTCCTTAAGTCCTGTGACACGGACAGTGAGGATGGCAAAAGAAATGTGTCAGTCCCACAGCTTCTGATTCAAGAGAGGTATTTTATTCCTAGAGGGTTTTTTTTTTTAAGTTTTCTCGATGTCACGTCTTCTAGTAGTTTCTGCTAAATCCCTGTAGGGTTTGGGAGTGGGGAATGGGCGTTAAGTAGGGAATAAATCTGAATTCAGTCCCGTGTAGCAGAGCTGGGTACAGTCACGGTGGGAACACACTCCATTCTTCACTTACACAGCACCGTAGATTGGCCTTCCAGCCATCACATTTCCAGGAGGTAGGTCGATGTTAAAGTGACTCTTAACCATGTGTAGCCCCAGAAAATATCACAGCCTGGAGTGAAGTTATGGATGCCCTGGCCAGCAGGCCACTGAAAACTCAGGGGCTATGGCCATATTTTATTCCTGAAACTATTTTGAGGGCAAGCCCTACAGAATTAACATGTTGGTATAGCTTGATGTAAAAAAAAATTACACACACACACACACACACACAGGAGATTTGGATTGAAATTCTGTCCCTGACATGGGCTGGCTGAGGACATTTGAACCACTAATTGCACCTCTTTGAGCCTCAGTTTTTTTCAGTTGCAAAGAGTGACCTTGGGGAAGCTAGCTATTTCCTTTGGACTTCATTTAATTATCCATTGAAAGCAAACTTGCTCTGGTATTTTACGATATTATTAGGAAGACTCTTACTAGAATATTGCTTTCCAAATCCAGTTAACGTCCCTGCCTGCAGTAGACATTTAAATAGGATTCTGAGCAGAATTAGTCAAATGATCAAACAAGTTCAGAGGATTTGAGATTATTTGCCCGGCCAATGAAAGCGTGAAGGTCAGAGCCAGTGTGGTTTTGGAGCAGAAAGGTCATGAAGTTGGAAAGCCTGCGTCCTGGATTCCAGGACCAGCTTTGGCTCCTACTGCTGATGGTGACCTTAACAAGTGGTTCGATTTACAAGATCCCTCATGGTATAAAATCTTAGGCCATCTATCTGAACAATGGATACTTTTTTTTTTTTTTTTTTTTGAGACGGAACCTCAAGCTATCCCCCTGGGTAGAGTGCCATGGCATCACAGCTCACAGCAACCTCCAACTCCTGGGCTCAAGCAAGTCTCCTGCCTCAGCCTCCCAAGTAGCTGGGACCACAGGCGCCCGCCATGACGGCCGGCCATTTCTTGGTTGCAGCCATCATTGTTGTTTGGCAGGCCCGGGCTGGGGATCCAAACCCGCCACCTTAGGTGTACGTGGCTGGCGCCTTAGCTGATTGAGCCACAGGCGCCGAGCCAAACTTAGAGAATTTAAGTGGCTTTCCCAAAGTTTCCTGATATTAAGTAATGGGGCCAGAATTTGAAGTCATACGGTCTGATTCCAGGGTCTAATCTTAACCACTACACACACTCTGCTCCTAGACACAAAAATCTAGAAAATAGAGAAATGAACTTCCATCAGTAGGTAAAGTAAGGGGCATCATGGGGTATCATGGGGTATCTTCTCAGCTCCACATAGGACACTAAATGAATATGTAATGAAGATAAGGTGACCTTGACAGGTAACTTACAGATGATGAGTTGACAGTGTTAACAATGCCCACTTCTGGACATGGGCTAGGATCTTTGTAGCAAACATGATCTCCCTGGCTGATCTGTCAAACTTTGCCTTTCCAATAAAGGGGTAGCCTTGCCAGAGTTCTCTGTGCTATACTGTACTCTAATTTTTCTTAAATTGTACCCATGCAGGGTATTGCCTCTACCATCTATGATATTAGAATTCCAGGAAGGGAAATAAAGTGCTGAGAGTTAGGTGAATGGTCATATCACAAGCTGCTCTTTACTTGACAAAGTAGATTAATTGCCAACTTGGTAAGTGGTATACATTTAGAGAAAAAAATGGAAAAATAAATCTCATTTTTGTTACAGGACACTCACAAATGTATGCCTTTATGTGCTTACACACATGGCTGCTGAACTCACACCCCTTGGGAATAGATAAGGATATGTCAGAGTTGTTTTAATCTCAATCTGGAAACATACTCTTTACAGAGAGACAAATTTGCTTGTGTGTAATTAGGGGGACTTAGCTCAAACATAAAGAATCTAAATTAACAGATGTTGATTGAATACTAAACCCAGGCCCCATGCTGAGTCTCTGACTCTTGTTCTCTACCAGTGCTACTTCAGTTATCTGAATCAGTCTGACTTCAGTCTGGTCATGGGTTTCTAGACTTCACATTTCCTTTTAACTCAACACATCAAAGTAACAGCTTCCCATCCATACGTTTGGGTTTGTCCTGGCCTTAATCATCCCTATAGTAGACTATAGGCAGGAAATTCCCTTTCCAGATGCTAATACAAGACATATGTCAAAGTTCTGAAAAAGACCTATGGAATTTAAATGTCAGTTTTCCTTGTAGTTGAGCAATAAAGCAGTGTATTAGCTATATATTGCTATGTGACAAATTACTCTAATATCTAGTGGCTAATCCAGCAAACATTCCTTATCTTTCACAGTGTCTGAGTTTTAGGAAACTGTGAGTGGCTCAGCTGGCTTGTTGTAGCTCAAGGTCGGTCTCTCATGAGGTCTCAGTCAAGCTGTAACTCTAGGCTGTAGTTATCTGAAAACTTGACTGCAGGTGGAGGATCTGTTTCCAAACTCACTGGTGTGGCTACTGGGAGGAGGTGTCAGTTCCTCATCATATAGAACTTCTCATGACATGTAAGCTGGCTTCACTCAAAGGAAATAATCCAAGAAAAAGAGAGAGGGGAGATGCACAACTAAGACAGAACCTACCGTGTCTTTAATAACCTCTCCCAGAAATGGCATATCATAACTAATGCCACATTTTATTCATAACATGTACTAACTATAAGACAAGTGAGAGAAGGCCACATAAGAGTTGAGACTGAGGATCACTGGCAGCTAATTACCATAAACAGCAAACAACAGCGTACAATCATGGGAAGGCAATTAAAAGATAGTTTTTAACATTCAGCCAAACATCCTTTGGAGCACAGAAACAAGTAAAAGAATTGCATCTCATTTAGGTTAACTGGTTGTTAAATGAATTTAGTTCAAGTCAGGGATAACCGTACTTATGATTTTCTTTTTTTTTGAGACGGAGCCTCAAGCTATCCCCCTGGCTAGAGTGCCACGGCATCACAGCTCATAGCAACCTCAAACTCCTGGACTCAAGAGATCCTCTTGCCTCAGCCTTTTGAGTAGCTGGGATTACAGGTGCATGCCACAACACCAAGTTAATGTTTCTATTTTTAGTAGAGACAGGGTTTCAGTTTGCTGGGTCTGGTCTTTTTTGTTTTTGTTTTTTTTTTTTTTTTGAGATGGCACCTCAAGCTAACCCCCTGGGTAGAGTGCCATGGCATCACAGCTCATAGCAACCTCCAACTCCTGGGCTCAAGCGAGTCTCCTGCCTCCGCCTCCCAAGTAGCTGGGACCACAGGCGCCCGCCACAATGCCTGGGCATTTTTTGGTTGCAGCCATCATTGTTGTTTGGTGGGCCCAGGCTGGGGATTTGAACCTGCCACCTTAGGTGTATGTGGCTGGCGCCTTAGCCGATTGAGCCACAGGTGCCGCCTACTAATGTGCTTTTATTTCTGAGTAATATCTTTGCTATTCAAGGTTTTTTCTGATTCCATATAAAATTATTATTTTTTTGAGAACTTTATAGTATGACAGTGTGCTTTAATAGGGATTGCATTAAAATTGTATATTGCTTTGAGTAGTATGGACATTTTAACAATGTTGATTCTTCCCAGCCATGAGCATGATATGCTTTTCCATTTGTTAACATCTTCAGCTATTTCTTTTCTTAGAGTTTTGTAGTTCTCTTTATAGAGATCTTTCATGTCCTTTGTGAGGTAAACTTCCAAATATTTCATCTTCCTTGGCACTATTGTGAAAGGAATATAGAATCCTTGACTGTTTTTTCAGCTTGACTGTTGTTGGTATATATTCTTGTTGGGTTTGACATAGTAATGTTCAGAGTTATTGTAGTAAAGGGGGGAAATCAGAACATAAAGTAGCATGAGCTATTTTGATAGAGCCTAGGTAAGTTCAAGAATGAGAAGATTTGAAACAGTTAAATATTAATAACTTAAAAAACATTGTCACATGGTGAGACACTTTATTATGATATCCTTCTAAATTTATACATGTTTTGGTTGACTTACATGACTAAACATAGCCTAAAGAAATCAAGAGAAGCTATTAGAATGCACTGTATTTTAAAGTTATAGATTCCCAAGACCTTCAAGATAACATAGTTCAACTTCCCATGCTTTCCTTACTCTCCCTCTCCTCCTCAAATCAGCTATACATCTTCTCTGGGGTTTGTAAATTCAAATACCTGTAGGTATTGGAGCATGATATAAAAATGAGCAAAGAAGGCCCAGCTGACTGCCTTTCTATCTTTTGTTTTTATACTTTTAATAAAGATATGGGTACCAAAAAAAGTGTCTTTACTATGAGGAAAATCAGGGAGCAATTTAAGGTAATGAGTGCAGCTGACACTTCACGTTGGAGCGGGATTGCCACCTTCGTGTGGGAACACTGGCTTCTGCACTGCCCTCTGCTGGTCCTCCTCCTCTTGGCCAAGGCTATCTTTTAGAGAGGTTTATTTTCTCATTCTTAGCACTCCATCCTGTATTAGTTTGAGTACTGTGAGTTTCAAGTAATAGGAAATATAATTAAGCTGGCCTAAATAATGAAGTATTATGTGGTTTACAGAGCTACGTATTGCATAGAAGAGGTTTGATTAAGGATCTCTGTCTGTGTTTCTTCACATTTTCTCCTGTAAATCAGGGGAAGAACATTTTTTTTCTCAATGGAAAATAGGGTGGCAAAAACAGTAGTATTACTGTATATATGTATATATATTTTTATTTTATAAAAATATATGTATATATTTTATAAATATATATGTATATATATATTTTAATAAAAAAATATATTTTGCTCTCCAACAATCTCTCAGCAATGGTAGTACATCCCCAGGTATTAATTTTAAGGACAAAGTCTTAATGAGAGATCAGTGTACTTTTAAAACACTACAAGGCTGGGCATGGTGGCTCACACCTGTAATCCCAGCACTTTGGAAGGCTGAGGTGGGAAGATTTCTTGAGCTCAAGAGTTCAAGACCAACCTCAGCAAGAGTGAGACCTGGTCTCTACAAAAAAAAAAAAAGAAAAATGTGTTGGGTGTAATGGCAGGCACCTGGAGTCCCAGCGAGTTGGCAGGCTGAGGCTGGAGGATCACTTGAGCTCAGGAGTAATGATGATGCCATTGCACTCTAGCTGATGTGACAAAGTGAGACTCTTACTCACAGCAAAACAATCCCCCCAAAATAACCCAAAACAGAACAAAGCAACAATATGAGAGCAATACATAAAATTTTCAGCTAAATGTACCTGGCAATTGGTATTGTTTGGTGTGTTATATTCTATATGCTTACTGAGTTACAACTGATGGATCATTTTATGGTATACATATCCCTTAACATATGCCCAAATTTTAGTCCTTAGCACAGTGTTCCAACCCACCTATTTCTTCCTCCACAGAATCTAAACTCATCATAGAATCAACAGACAGAAGCTAGCCTTTTGTTTCATCTTGTAAGAGTTTCTCTTTGCCTAGAAGGAAGGGTGAGCATTATGCAGAGATCCCTCCTGAAGGACCTGGGATGGAGCCCAGATACTTGTGGTTTTTGAAAGCTCCCCTGAATAACCTGGATAACTAGTTATTTTTGTAAACCTCCTAAAATTGATGCACTGTTTTCTTTTCAGCAAGATATTTGCTGGGGACCTGAGTTTTTTAACATCACCATGTGACCATTTCTGTTTGCAATAGAAATGGCACCACTGACTGACAATGGAGATGGTTTCTTCTTCTTTGGCTGGGTTTGCTCACATCTGTGTCCATTTGCAAGACCCACGTTAGATCTATGTCAAAGAGGCACACATGTGGCTTTGGCAAAGTTCCTACATATACCTCCCTCTTTGTTAGTAATTATGATTTTTTGCTTTTTCTGAAAGATAAGCCTTCCCCCGTCCTCCATGTCTGCACTGATGCAGTGAAGTGATGGGATGAATAATTGGGCCAGAGCTTCTGTCCCATGGAAAGTAATAAAAGGGGGCAAAGCTACTCCCATCTCTACACTTCAAATACTGCCCAACTAAGTTTGTGTTCATACCTGCTTGGCTGCAAGTTGGTGCAACTCTTATGCCCTCTGCCCAACAGCAGAGTGACAGGGCCAGTTCTGAAGTTCAGGGCTCTTTGGATGGTTGAAACGATTATACCTTCAAAGACAGGGCAGGGAAGAGGCAGGATAAGTTAATACTTAGACCAACACCTTCCAATGGAAATACCAAGCAAGATGCAATACAGATGTGAGCCACATAGGTAATTTAAAATTTTCCAATAACAACATTAGGAAAGAAAAAAACTCATTACTCAGTATTAAGGTTTGTAGTGATTAAAAGGAAAGTATGCTTTTTTTTTGAGCAATCTTTTTGATGACTTACAATGTTTGCTTCATTTTGATTAAATAAAGGGAAAATAATCAATAAAGTTCTAGTCTGGAGGAATGAGGTAAATCTGTATCTGGCAAATGCTAAGAGTGCAGAGCAGAACTTCAGGGAGGGAGATGGACTGTGCACTGTTCCTATTTCTGGCAATGAGGGGCACTGGAGGATGATCTGCTGGTAAATTGGAACTCTGAGGGGGGGAAATAAATTACTTAGACCTGAAAGTTTAGATCCACAGAACTTTGTCTTACAAATTTGTCTGAACTGTAGGAGATTAGTCTTCAGAATGTCATATATTTGTTTTATTTATCTAATAAAAACATGTGTTATCAACTCGAAGTGACAATGAAAATTACTTAAGGTTTAAAATCTGCATGCATATGGAGAAACAGCCTCCCTACACAGTTTTGAGAAAAGAGAATAATCTTTTTCTGTGATATTATCCTTGTTGTACTTGTTTTGGTGATAAATTGAACGTGTAGGTTTGTATAAATTAGTGTGATTAACAGAGACTTGCATGAATGGATAGCAAACCTTGACTAAAGCTAAAATATCAAAATTGATACTGATTCAGACATCTAGAAGTTGCAATCCATGTAGTTTAGCAATGATGGCTGTACTTATGAGTGTATTGGAGATAAACATAAACAATGTACCTCTACCTTCATGAAAGAAGAGTTAGCAAAAACAATTAGGTATTTCCTAAATCAAACAAAAATTGCCAAAAACTATCTGCCTGCTCAGAGAGAATATGCAGATAGATCACATTCAAGTCTTAATGGTAAAGGTACTATGGGGTGAAAGGAAATTGGATGCAGAGGCATGATTAGTTTTCCTAAACCTCTTTTGGTCATTGTCTTACAGGATTATGTAGTCTGGGAAATTTAGAGGTACAGTGAACCTGTAATAAATAATAAAGTTAAAGAAATGGTACATCATTACTTTGAATTTTTCCCGTGTTCAATGATTAGCATGCTAGCTAATGTGGATGGCATTTTTCTTTAAGTAAATGGCACGATGGTACTAAATAACATCATCTTTCAGTATCTGTAATTCAACTGCTTGGTTCATAACAAGTGCAAACACTTGAGGCATCTCCATTTCTGCCAGAGCCTAGACTGGCTATGGCTGAGGTATTTGTGATCAGAAGGTGAATGCTCCTTTCTTATTCCATCCCAAGATGTGGTACAGTTCGGGGGGGGGGGGGTATGTGTGTGATACACAGCACTAGCTTTTATAAGTGGAAAATATTTTACTCCTCAATCAAAATATTTATTGAGAACCTACTATGAGTCAGGAACCATGCAAAGTGCTAGAGGATACAAAGATAAATAAGATGAAACTCTGCACTTGAGAAGGTCACAGTCTAGCTGAGGGTAAAACAGACAGGTGATAACTTCAAAGTCATGGGACAAGGGTAACAGCAAAGGACTCTGAAACATTTATACCAACTCTTATTGGAATATTCAGTTAGTAGTAACATGCTTCGTCAACACTCCATTCTAAAGTCCCATTATGCATTAATTTCTTTGAGTTGATGACTGAAAGAAGGAGGTGGGACTCCGAAGCTTGTACCCAGACAGGGAGAGGAATTGTTTGGAGATATTAGGCCTCACCTGGCAGAGCAGGCTTGGAATGTCTCTGGACAGCTACACGGTGTTTTAAAACAGCTGAAGATTAGGGAGATGACCAGGCAGGGTACTCAACAGAAGGAGCAGAGAAGAATGTGCTTCATGATTTTAACTAAGATTAGCTCTGACTTGGTCCTTTCATTTTGTTTTCCCCCTGCTCTTTGAACATAAAGACAAGCTTAACAAAGTCAGGGAACAAGTCTTGTAGAGAGCAATGGCTGAACGCTCGTTAATATGCATGACCAATGCAATGATGATAAGCTGTACATGGAATCTTTTGGGTTAATTACAAATAAGAGGAGCCAGGGCACAGCTCATTACTGTGAAAATTGATAATTAAAGGAAAATAAGCATTCATCTGGAGTTGGAAAAATAGTTTCTGGTATAAACTAGTTTTCAGGGTAATCAAATGCATTGGTGGGCAGGGGAAAAGTTTTCTTTACAGAAACATTTCCACTAATAAATGCAGGAGGAATAATATAATTGGACAAAACTTTTACCATTTTGCAAGCTCCAGTATCTGATGCAGATAATGGTCACTGACATGTTGATGGAGAACTAAACTCTTTGACCAAACTCAGCATCACTAACGGTGAGAAAAGCAGACAAGAGGTGCATCCATATATGGTACAGGACGAACTACCTGGTACCATCTGTGAGGTGTCCATGGGAAAACATCAAACCTAGTTCTTATTAACATGAATCAGGAACCTAAAGTCCAAATCATAAGATCTACTGGAGACAGAACCAGGTACACAACCAGGGTGGGGACCTTTTCTATGTTAATTGACCAAGTTTCAAGTATTAGATAGACTTGTTTTGAAGGATGAGGTGCTGTGAGTAAATCGATTTTAGAAACACTGATTATACTCCTATATGTCTGTATATTTTAAAAATTAGTAGTGGTGTGCCAAGGTAAATTCTAAATTTCAGAACTACAGAGTCCAAATTTGAAAGATATGTAGGCAGATTCATCTGCTAATGGAGGAACCCACAGAGATTCTGTTGAAGACTTTTCTGATTCCTGTTTTTGTTTTCGTTAGAAATCAGTGTAGTGACAATGAAGAGAGTTGATATATGTCTTGAGGAAGAAATTGATTGTTCTGTCTAATCTTTCGAATTAGTCTCCTGTCAACTTTCTAAACTAATATTTGTGGCGACATTTCATTCAGTAAGTAATTAGGACAAACTACTTTAAAAATGGCAAAAAAGTTAAAATAAATATTAAAAGTAGTATTTGATTTTGATAGTGTAGTTTATGGCACCTTTGGCGTCTATCCTTTACGATATGCTTCAGCTGTAATGATTGAGAAATAATAATGATGTAAACAGTAAGGTCTATTTCACTCAGAAATATGGAGTCTGGACTCGGAGAATTTAAGGATTCTAGGGCAGCTTCCTGGTCATAATCATATTCCTTATTTTATGCTCCACCATCCTAGTTGTGCCTCTATCCAGTCTGCTTGCAATCTAGCTAGCTAAAAGGAAGAAGGGAGAAAAGACAAAATGTTCCTCCTCCCAGCTAAGTCAATTCCCTTAGAGCAGCCTTCACAGAAACTCCATGCAGTTCAGTTGATGTCTCTGGCCACTGAGCTGCTTGGCCAGACCTCAATGCAAGGGAGGTTGGAAGTGCAGCCTGTTAGCTGGGTGGATTGCTGAACTTAGCAAAACTGGCATTTTAACACTAAGGAAGGGGCATGTAGATTAGGAGCCGCTGTCACGAAGAAAACAGACATTTATGAGAGAGTTAAAATTACTGTTTAAATAATTTCCTCTCTGCAAAATGCTGTGAGATGGAACACTCTATTAGGGAGACCTAATTTTCTAAGACATTTTATGTTATTTTTAATAGTATGCCAGATTCTGTGGTTAAAAGAATGTATAACTCTGTTGCATGTATTATTATAAATGCTTCTGGGGAAAGGCCATTAGTCTAATAACATAGACCTTATTTTTTTGCGTTGTTTTTGTTTCCTTTGAGATAGGGTCTTGCTCTATTGCCTGGGCATGAGATCAGTGGTGTCATCACACTCCTGGGCTCAAGCAATCCTCCTGCCTCAGCCTCCTGAATAGCTGGGACTAGCATGAACCATCATGCTTGAATAATTTTTAAATTTTTTGTAGAGATGGGGTCACGCTATGTTGTTCAGGCTGGTATTGAACTCCTGACCTCAAGCAATCTTCCTGCCTTGGCCTCCCAAAGTTCTAAGTTTATAGTGCTTGGCCAGCCATAGATAGTTAAAGTCAACAATTTGCTCAGTTATTTAACACATGATTCAAGGTAGGGTCAGTGCAGGAGGCTGCCCTGCTTAGGTTCAGGACAATTTCAACCCCAGTGCTGGCCCTTAGTAGCTGTGTGATTTTGGACAGTTTTTATATCAGCTCAGGCCCTGGTTTGAGAGAGATGGCACTAAAATTAGGATAATCTGAGGAGGGTTTAATAAAAGGATTGTGTGCAAAGGTGAGGGCAGGTTCTAAGTAAACCACAAGGTTATTTGCTTAGCTAAGCCTAATGCTGTAAGAGGATAGTGGCCAACAGAGAAAGGTATTTCAACAGGAGTTGGGGTGATGCTGCAGAGCTGCTTGGATCTCCTTCAGGACTCCTCAGTGGCAAAGTAGCCATTGATGTCCCGCATGCAGGACAGGCAGGGTGCAGAGCAGTATGGAAAAGAGAGAAGGGTGCTCAGGGAAGCTCCCCAGCAGGTGTTATCTCCTTTCTTGGCATCAGTTCTTCATTGGCAAGTATTAAGTCACATGTGCAAAAGGCTTGGTGTAATGCCTACATCACTTATAAACAATAAGTATTCATTAACTACTTCAATAATCACCAATGATTATTCACCAGTTTAACTAGTGAATTATTGCCTTAATAAATGCAACTAATAAATGTTGAGCATCTCCTATGTGCTGGGCACTGTGCTCTCAGGGGACCACAACAGTGAACAGAGGCAAAAGTAGTCCCGCCCGTGGGGGCATGAGGGAACATACCACACTGAGCACATGTTCAAGCAACTGTTTATACTATGGGTGAGTATAGGGTGACAATAAAGTTTGTATGAAATCTAAAATGGTATGCAATTCAAAATTGCACACAGGCTTTATGGCCACACTGTACTATGAATGCAAATAATATTTTTGTATCTTTGCTAGGATGTGGGTTTCTTGAATGGAAGAAGTATTTCTTTTCTGTGTGACAGATACCAGTTTCATAGGTCAGAAACCCAGGAGTGTGTAAGTGGAACAAACCTTAATTTGCAATAACCGCCAATCTCTATTTGGGGATGACATTATTTCTGGTGCGGGAAACCCATTCTCTCTACTTTCAGGTAGACTTCTTTCCCATCAGTGACTTATTCAAATTCAAGATGTTTTCAATCAGTTTGGGTTTTCTCCTCCACACTCTTTCTCTTTCCTATCTGCACGTGGAGGGGACATCAACATCGTGTAGTGTGGCCAGGGGAGACATTCTGTTGCCTAATCACACCCCTCTTAGCAAGGTGAACTTCCCAGGTAGCTTGCCAAGTTCCCAGCACTGCACACAGCCATCTCTTTCCCATGCAGGGCAGCCGGGGAACACTGCGGCTTGCTGCCTCTGCAACAGTCCAGACAGAAGTGTTTTGTTTCCAGGCCTTGCTACTGTAGGGGGCCTTCCTCCCTGAAGCTCACCATTCCCTAGAGTTCACCCGGGAAGCCAGGCACAGGTGCTTTGTCTCTGATCCCCGTACCTAAAGGGGACTGTGTGGTGCTTCTCTTCCAGCCAGGCTGGGGCAGGACACAGCCTCTCTGATCAGAAACTTCGGCTCACAAGTGTGAACAGACTGTATCTGTGGAGCTGGAATGGTCTGGCTTTTCTCTAGTCTCCTTCCAATCTTTTGTTATGGCAGAACTCTGGGCCCAATTTCCTTTATGGCTTAGCTTTTTAAGTTCCAACATACGCGATCTTGCAAATCTCAACTCTTGGCTTGCAAGATCATTGCGTCTCTGTTGGAGAGGAGAATCCAGAAGGAGGAGGAAGGCAACACTGAAATATGTGAGGCGAGAACCACAGTGAGATCTTCATCAGTTAACTTCAGTCTTCTAGACTCAAGCCCATAGTGGATGAAATGCATACAAGACTCTGTAATTACTTTAATCATTTAAGTAAATGAAGGGATTAATAAATCAACAAATCAGTGAGTTAGTAAAAATCCAGAACAAGAGTTGAAAATCTGGCTGCCAGCTGTCTGTCTTACTCCGAGCTGTGGAACGGTCTGAACAGTCAGTGCTGCAGATGCTCATTAGAGCTCTGTGTTTCACAGCCTTGCATTCGACTCGGAAGGAGAATGCCTCCGGGAGAGAATGGGGCCAAGTCTGCTTCTAGGGAAAACATTTGGTTAATATAACCCCTAGGAAATCAGTGATTGCCCTCCACCCCCAGCCTAAAGAGTGTTTTGGGATTGTTATGGAGCTAGAACAAAAGCCAAGCTACTGGAAGTTTTCTTACAAGTGTGCATCACAGCTGCTAACCAAGTGAGGAGGGAGTCGCTTGAGGCTGTCCTACCCTATTTGCTTTTGTCTTTAACAAAATTCTAACTTGCTTACTGTTGACTGTCTGTTTCAATTTTTTTCTCCATATGTTTCTGAAGCATTAGGAAGTGAAAGTGGAAAGTACTTTAATGGAATGAGTCTGCATATGGTAAAAATTTGGGTGGAATTACAAACAGTTTAGGAGATGTTCTTAAAATGCAACTTGATCTTGATAAATGGGAGACATGGGCTGAAATCAGTCAAGGAAATTTGATAAAGGAGCTCATGATAAGGAGAAATGAAAACAGTGTTCAACTGGGCAGAATCTAGCTTCAGTAGTACTGCTGAGCAAGCTTTGGGGGATGGCTACCAATGTAAAGATTATGAATCATGAGTATGAAAAGATGACACTAGGTATTGTTTTACATCAATAGAAATATCGAGAATAAAATTACTTTAGAAATACCATTTTACCATACATGAGACAATTAAGTGGCTGCCTCAACTGAAGCATGAAAAATAGCATATTTGGAAAATAAAATAGACCAAAACAACTCATATTGGTGGATTGCATATTCTCTGATGCCAAGAAGAATAGGTAAGAAGAAATATCAGAATTGAGGAGGGCACATCTCTCTGCTGTCTGTAGAAAATGCCTTGAATTGCCTTACTTGTAAACACAGAAAGACTGTTCTCTTTAGTTCTGGCTATGTCTTAGAAGCAGTCTCCTTTCCTGTGAATCAGCTGTTATGTTAGAGATAACTGTATTACCAACAGAAGTATTCTGTGATTGTCTTAATAAGGAACTGACCAACTTAATTTTCTCCTACATTCCCATGCTAGCCATTGGGCCTTAAGTGCAGAGAACTAGGTTAATCATAAATGTGATTCATAAAATATTCCCAACCCATTTATGGTTATTTTTATTTTTTATAGTGTAGCAGTCATCTGTAAATTCATCACTTAAAACACAAGCTGGGAACTTGCAATCATCTCCATCTTAATTCCAGGTTGCAAGGTCTACTTCACCTTTCCATCAGTCTGCCATGAGATGACCATTGTCTACAATTTCAGATGCCATGAGATGACCATTATCTACAATTCCATGTTCATTGTTTTCTTTTTTCTTCTTTACATAATTTTATTGCATCTATTTAGAATACTAAAAGGTATGTTATGAACTCTGTAAATAATATAATAAATATACCTATATATATACATATATGTATAAAATTATTTGGGACTAATGTTTTTGACTTATATTTCTAAGATCTATCCACATTTTTATGTGCTACTGTAGTTTATTCATCTTTACTTCTGAATAATATTATGCTGCATGAATATACCAGAGCACATTCAACCCTTTCTTCTGTTGATGTATACTTGGGTTGTTTCCAGGTTTTTTTTTACTGTGAATAATATTTCTATGAACATTCTATATTAACATTCTAGTATTCTTATTCTATTGGAAGAGAGAGTTTGTCCTGGATCATATTCATCATCATTCAAATAGGCTCTTGTGTTTCTTATGCTAAAGTCACCCATCCCTATATTCTCTTGGTATCACTGTCAGATATCTATATTCTCCTTTCCAGCCAAGACTCTTCTAAGAATTTATATAGACTGTCTCTATGGCCTCAACTTCTATTCACCATTCAACACACTCTCTTCTGGCTTCTATATCCATCACTCCAGCCAAACTACTTTTTCTAAGGTTACTAATAGTATCTCTGTTGTCATATCCAGCAAACATTTTCAGCAGTCTTATTGGAGCTGTTATCCATGTTTTACTCAGTTGAGCATTCCTTCTGCCTTAGTCCATTTAGTGTTTCTGTAACAGAATACTGCAGACTAGGTAATTTATAAATTTATTTTTCATAGTTCTGGAGGCTGGGAAGTCCCATATCAAGGTGTGGGCATCTGGAAAGGGCCTTCTGGCTGCATCATCCCATGGTGGAAGGTGGAAGGACCAGAGAGTATGCACATGAGAGAGAGTGGAGAACGGGCCAAACTTACTCTTTTGTCAGGGGTCTACACCCAAAATAATGGCATTAACCCATTTGTGAGAGCAGAGTGCTCATTGCTTAATCACCTCTTGACAGACCCACCTATCAACACTTGCATTGGGGAATTAGTTTCCAAAACACAAACTTTGTCTTGAACTCCTGAGCTCAAGTAATCCACTCTCCATGGCCTCCCAGAGTGCTAGCATTACAGGTGGAGGACATAAGTAAGCCATGGAGCCTTCCTTCTTAAAATACTTTCTCCTTTTGGCTTCCATGTTAACATGTTCTCTTGGATTTCTTCTTTCTATCAGTATTTAAGCTATTTCTTCTCCACTTGCTACTTAAAGATAAATATTGGAATGTATGAGAGGTTAGTTCTATGTCTCTCTTCTTCAACACTGCCCTTAGGTGGCCTTGTGTATGCCTCTTGTCTTAGCAAAATTCTCACTGGCATCCCTTTTACTCTCAGAAGTGTTTTAGTTTGGATGATGAATTATATACACTCCTTACTTAGACAGCAATGACTTCTAGTTTATCAAAGCTTCTATCAATTATCTTTCCTTGGATATTTTGCAGTCACTTCCAACTTAAAATTTCTAAAACTGGACTTTTCTTTCCAAACACATTTGTCCCCAGTCTTCATATCAGAAAATGGTACCTCCACCCAGTTATTTGTATAAGCTTTAAACCCTGAGAACTGTGTGTGTGGGGTGTGTGTGTTGTTTTTCACTTGTCAGTTTGCTTTGTAGTTCCCTATTCCTTAGTACAACTATCTCCAAGACCAAAGTTAATTGTTATTGGCACATAAAGTCAAAAGCCACTCTTTTCTTGCCTAGGAACTACAAAGAGCTCTTAACTGATTCCTGCCTTCTAGTATTGCCTATCTCTCTCACCCCCATCTATATCCTGTTAGTTTAAAAATATGAATTAGAGCAGCAAGCTAGGTACCCGTGGGAGTAGTGGGACCCACAGTAACCCCAGGACCTGCCTAGCTTTCTCTGAGCATGGTGGGGTGGGTGCCTCCACTCCTGGTCAGTCTGGAAGGCTGGCAGGGAAAAAATTAAGAATATGAATCAAATCATATCACTGCCTGCTGAAAACCTATCAATGTCTTGTCATTGCACTCAGAATGACATCACTGCTTTCTCTGGCCTCTGAAGCTCTGTGCTCTGTCCCATGACTACTGGCACAGTCACAGCTGTCTGGGGTCATCTGCTCCTTTTCACTCCAACTGACTCTCATTATCTCTGAGCTGTTCCAGTGCAGTGTGCTCTTCCTCATCCCAGGGCCTCAGCACATGGAATGCTCTCCCACTTGCTCCCAACGTGGTTAACACTTATTTATTCTTTAGATCTGAGCTTGACTATCACTTCTGTTGGAATGTGGCATCATTTGGTGGTAGTAGAGGTAGAATAAAAAAAAAAACACTTTTCAATTTCAAAGCATTACATTTTATTACTTAAGTTAGAAAATATAGGCAAGACAGAAAAATAGAATCACCCACAATCCCACCACTCAGAGAAAAAATACAGTTGACATTTTGGTGTATATTTTCCCACATCTTGTCTCTATTTACATAGCATAAATATCATCTGCTTAGATTGCCCCAAGTCCTGAAACTGGTGAGAGACATTCTATTATGTAAATTTTATTTATAATTCACACCAAGACTACTCTTTTATATTGGAAAACCATCTATCCTTTGCAATGCCTCTGCCTTGTGAGAATCCCTCAAAGAAATCTTAGGGGTCAGGCAAGCAGTTGTCCTTGTCATCTCTTGCTTCAATTTCTTGCTTCCACTACTGTCAAGCTGCCCATTGCATTACCAGACTTCCTCCCTTCTCTCTTTCTCTCCTCCTCCTCCTTATCTTTCTCCTCTTCCTCCTCTCTCACTCTTTCTCCCTCTTTCCCTTTCTTTCTCTCTCCCCAATGCTTCTCCTCCTTCAGTTTTCCACCAGTCTCAAATCCTGGGACTTCACTTATAGGGAACAATTTAATTGTTCTGGTCTGGTCTGTTTTGATGGTTCTTTCCAGACCATTCTCTGGAGGGTCTCACACTCTACACTCAAGCTTACTCAGGGATATTTCCTAAATAATGGCTAGAGAGAAACCATGCTATTCTTCTGGTGGATAGAAATAGTTCTCACCACATATTGTTTTAAATATTCTTTTCACCCTCTTCTTGGAATAGGGAATACAAATGCTTTTTTTTCCTCACTGAAAATGGTATAATTTTTCTTTTTTTTTTTGAGATAGAGTCTCACTTGGTCATCCTTGGTAGAGTGCTGTGGCATCTTAACTTACAGCAACCTCAAACTCTTGGGTTCAAGCACTCCTCTTGCCTCAGCCTCCCAAGTAGCTGGCACTACAGGGATCTGCCACAATGCCCAGCTTTTTCTTTTTTTTTTAATAGATGAGGTCTTGCTCTGGCTCATGCTGGTCTTGAACCTGGGAAGTCAGGCAATCCACCCACTTCAGCTCCTCCCAAGTGCTGTGAGCCAGTGTGCCTGGCCTCCAAAATGGTATAATTTAAGATACACTCATTAGAAACCTGCTTTCTCCACTTAATCAATGGTGAGCATCTTCTATGTCAAAACATGTACAAAGAGTAGGCAGTGAGTAAAGTACACCATTTGATAGACTGTGTTGGGCAGCATGTCCTGAAAGGATCTCAGGCTTAATCCATTCACATCTGCAAGCTGATCCCTAGGACATTCATGTGCACATAAAAATTGGAAACACACTCAAGTGCAGCATTTATATGGCTTAAATTATAGGTTTTCATTGGAAAACCTATAAAAGATAATTCTGGATTCTATGACCATTTAATTTGTGATTTGAAACAACTTTGCTTATTAAATATGACACTGACACAATAATGCAAAATGCTTTCCTAAAATATGATGTCTTCAATAGCTTCCCTGTACCTTGGCTAAAGTAAAACATACAGTCTGTGATTTTCACATTACATTTTTATATAAAGTTAAAATAGCAATTTAATGGTTTTAAAATTAATATAGACTCATTTCTTATATTTTAAAGTATACATTTAGTGTAAAATGTATACTTTATATTTTATATAAAATCTTATATTTTAAAGTATACATTTAGTGTAAAACTCTAAATCAGACTTTTTAAAAGCAATACGCAAATATGTATATTTAAGACTAAAATACCTTTTGCTTTTGACTCATTAAGAACCATTACTTATGTGTGTACTCTCTGAGGGGGGCACTGCTATGGCAAGGGTGGAATATACTTAATGGGCCAGGTCAAGTTCAAAACTGTGATATGGTTTAATTTGGAATCCTAAGTAATATAGGAAAAATAAAATTCCACTACTGATTCTCATGTTACAAAAGATTATAATGAAGTGAACTGCTTTTTCCTTAAAAGCAAATCAGAAATTAACTTCTCAACAGTATTACTTCTAACTTGTTTTGTTTTAGGACTCTTAGAAACTATTAAATTAAATAGTGAGCTATTTGCTGTGCAGAAGTAGCCATGTGAAAATAGCAGCTTTTAAAAACCCTCTCTGAAAAAAGACATCTAGCACATTTTCTACTCATATTTGAAAAGTTTCAGTTTCCCAGCTGGCGAAAGCATTAAGTGTGTGTATGCTTCCAATTAGAAGCAAGATTTTCCCAATGCATGATCCAAGGTTACACAGTGGTCCGCAGAGGATTTGTAGAGACGTTTTCTCCTTTGTTTTCTCATTTTCTGCTGTTATTACATGGACAGTTTGCAGGACCCTGGCTGCTGAACAAGATCCAAAAAATTTTTGAACATTAATTCATTAGGAAGTAGCGACTCCATCTGAACAAAGAGAATGCAGTATTTTAGATTTGTTTCTTTAGAAATAACTTTCAGGAAGTAAGAGAGTTAAAAACCAGAAAGCTATTGTTCCACAAATGGAAGCTATTTGTTCATATGCCAGTGGGAATTGTTTTATAATGGTCCTTTCAGAACAGAACAGAATTAAATAATACACTCTGAAATATTTCACCAAGTAATACATTTATAAGTTTTCATAAGTTGTAAAGGGAGAAGAAAAAAGCCAAAGTAAAGACTAAAAGTATCTCCTTGCTGGCTACTCATGGGGAGACAGGGGAAAGTGGACGTCAGCCACCTCTGGCTGGGGGAATCTGCACAGAAACATCACTCTGGGGGCACAGTGAAGCAGCAGGAGACTTTAGGAGGCAAGGAGGAGGTCTAGAGCTGAGGAAAACAGACACAAAAGGCAAGTACTTGGTACAAGCCGAGGCTGGCTGGTCAGCCAGCTCTCCTGGGGAGATCTGGGGATGGGAAAGGACTGTCCTGCAGTATTTTGATTTTGGACCAGGCTGCTCACTAGAGCAGCAAGTAAACTCAAACAGCGTTCAGTGGCTGGGGTTGGAAGCCAGATGTGGTGGTTCTCCCATTGGCTTGGCTGCTGGCAGGGCACCACTATTGTGGGAAGGCCACCTGCACGGGAAGAACAGTACATGGGATTCTAGTGCATGACTGGCTCTGACGCCATGCTGAGCTGGAATGGCTATCCTTGGGGTGAGGCAAGCAGATCCCCTGAGGGACACTTTGATGTCAAGAGACACTGTTTGATGGGCCTCTTGGGAAGTCTAGCAGAACTTTGAGATCCTAGACCTGAGAGGACTGAATGCTGATGAAATGAACAGGTCTAGATTGAGGGCAAAGAAGTCAGGAAGAAAAGATCCAGTCTCCTTTGCAACTAGAAAATGGCTTCCAACCCCCATCATATACAGAAAACCCAGCTTGGTTTCTGGGTCTCTTAATACTACAGCTCCACCTCATGTCTAGGTAATATGTTGCAACACACACACAGATATATTTTACATTTTTTGCTTTTTTCAATTTTTTCCTTAGCTTTTTTTCCTTTTATTTATTCCCTCTTTTATTGTTGTTTGTACATTATTATTATTATTTTGGTTTGGCTGTTTCTATTTTTTTCATTTTTCCTTTTATCAATAGCAAGGGGTCCTCCATTTTTGTTATGATTTTTCAGCCTCTTTTCTTCTACTTCTTTTTTTTTTTATTTTTCTCCTTTCTCTCTCTTTTGGTAGAGATTCTTCTACTTTTATCATCTTTCCCACATCAATTTCTCATACAATAGCTAAGATATTCCTATTTTTCTTTTTAATCTTATCCAATTATATTTTTAATTTTTAAATATATTTTTATTATTTTTTAATTTTTTTTCTCTCTTCTTAGAGGCTGGGGCATCCAGCATGGTCTGGCTGGGGATCATGGCATTGGTTTGGTTCAAAGAGGCCATGAGCTCATGATCTTGGGTGTCCTTGCAGCTTTGGTGTTTGGAAAGAAGATATTCATAGGTCCTCACTATGGTCTACTAATGATTTTTTTCTATATTTGGCAGAGGTAGAATCATACTTTTGCCAAGGGTGGTACTGAGCTCCTGACTTCAAGAGACCCACCCAGCCCAGCCACCCAAAATCTTAGGGCTGCAGGTGTGGTTAAAGCACACTGCTGAACACCAGCATTTCTCCTGTCACTCTCTTTCTCTCTGACTGTCTTTTTCTCTCCTTTTTTCCAATTATTTCCTTCCACCTCCTTATTTTTTTCCTTTTTATCTGTTTCTTTTCTTTCTCCCTTCTCACTCTTCACCTTTATTTTCCTTTCAACCTTATACCAAAAGGCCACTTCAATACCTAAGTTCTGAGACAAGGTAATTTAAAATGAAAGAGATGGAAGGAAAAAGTAGGGGGACAAAGTGAACAAGAAGAAAATACACATGAGGAGAAACCAACAGAAAAATTCTGGCAACATGAAAAACTAAAATAGAGTGACCCATCCAGCCCACACCCCCATTGATTATGAGGTAGCTACCACAGAGGATTCCACCTATAAAGAATTCATGGAAATTACAGAAGAGGAATTTAAAATGTGGATGGGAAAAATAATAAAGGGAATTGAGAAAGTGGAAAAACAGAACCAAATATGGGATGAAAGATATGAAGAATATAGAAATAATATGTCAGAACTTTAGGACTTAAGGGAGTAAATTAGGAATCTTAAAGATGGAGTGGAAATTATTAATAACAGATTAGGTCATGAAGAATAAAGAATATCAGAGCAAGAGGATAGTGCTCTTGAGCTAACACAGGCAGTTAAAAAGGCATAAAAAGGAAGAGAAAGCAGAATATTCACTCAGAGAATTACAAGACTTCATGAAGTGTTCAAACATACAAATCATAGGTATGCCTGAAGGGAAAGAAAATTATTCCAAAGGAATGGAAGCTCTACTGGAGGATATCATCAATGAAAACTTCCCAAGTATCACTAAAGATTCCAAAACATTACTTTTAGAGGGATATCAAAGCCTAGGTTGTCTCAACACAAATAGAGCATCTCCAAGACACATTGTAATGAACCTGTCCAAAGTCAAGATGAAAGAGAAAATTCTGCAAGCAGCCAGAACTAAGTGTCAATTGACCTACAGGGGCAGATCCATCAAGATGGCAGCAGACTTCTTAACTGAAACTTTCCAACCCAAGAGAACTGTCATCTAACTTTAACTTACTTAAGCAAAACAATTTTCAGCCCAGAATTCTGTATCCTGCTAAATTAACTTCAAAATCAAAGGAAAAATCAAATATTTTTTCCTTTTTATCTGTTTCTGTTCTTTCTCCCTTCTCACTCTTTACCTTTATTTTTCTTGTAGCCTTAAACTAAAAGGCCACTTCAACATCTAAGTTCTGAGACAAGGTAATTTAAAGTGAAGGAGATAGAAGGAAAAAGTAGGGGGATGGAGTGAACAAGAGGAAAACACACACGACAAATAAATCATCATTGAGGAAATTTACCACAACAAGATAAGCTCTGTAGGAAATACTTACACCTACTCTCCATACTGCACATCACAATGGACCACCAGCAAAGTAAACACCCAATTGGCCACAATCTAGCTTTCACAATGGTACAAAGAATAAAACTAAGCAACAGGACCTTCACAAAGTAAGATGAATAAAACTCTTCTACATTTATCAGTACTCTCAATAAATGTTAATGCCTGATTCCCCCCTAATAGGCACAGGCTGACAGATTGGATAAAAAACACAAACCAGGCCAGGCACAGTAGCTCATGCCTGTAATCCCAGCATTCTGGGAGTCCGAGCAGGGTGGATTGTTTGAGCTCATGGGTTTGAGATCAGCCTGAGCAAAATCGAGACCCCCTTTCTACTAAAAATAGAAAAACTGATTGCTTAAATCCGAGTTGGAGACTGCTGTGAGCTATGATGACATGACACTCTACCCAGGGTGACAGCTTGAGACTCTGTCTCAAAAAGAATAAAATAAAAAATAAAAACAAACAAACAAAACCAAATACACACACACACACACAAACACAAACTGTTCATACGCTGTGTCTAAGAAACACACCTGAACTTGAAAGACAAAACAAGACTCAGGGTAAAGGGTTGGGAAACAACATTTCAGGCAAATGGAAACTAGAAAAAAGGAGGGGTTGCATTCTAAAATAAAATGTTCAGGTATAAGTGGATTTAAAGCAACTGAAGTTGAGAAAGACAAAGGTGGTCACTTCATACTGGTTAAGGGAATAATACATCAAGAGAACATTTTAATTCTAAATATTTATGCACCAAACTTAAATGCTCCCAGATTTATGAAACAGATATCCATTGGTCTGAGCAATTATGGTCCTCTAACACTAAAATAGCTGGGGACTTTAACACCCCTCTGGTTAAACCAGACAGATCATCTAAACAGAAACTAAACAAAGATATAAGGGACTTAAATGTGACCCTAGAAGAAATGGGCTTAATAGACATGTACAGAACACACCTTCCAAAAGCTAAGGAATATGCAATTGTCCTATCAGCCCTTGGAACATTCTTCAAAATAGATCATAACTTAGGTCACAAATCAAACCTCAACAAAATCAAAAGCATTGAAATTGTACCTTGAATCTTCTAACACAAGGAAATAAAGGTAAAACTCAACTCCAACAAAAACTGCCATTCCTACACAAAGGCATGGAAATTTCTCAAACATAACAACAATGGAGCTACAAGTTACCAAGTGGGATACTGTAAAAGCAGTCCTAAGAGGGAAATTTATTACATTAGATACCTACATCCAAAAAAACAGAAAGAGAGCACATCAACAATTTAATTAATTATCTTAACGAAACGGAAAAGGAGGAGTAATCCAATCCCAAATCCAGCAGAAGAAAAGAAATAACCAAATTTAAATCAAAGGTTAATGAAATTGGAAGCAAAAGAATCTTTAGAAAATCAATGAAACAAAAAGTTGGATCTTTGAAAAGATAAATAAAGTCAATAAACCTTGGCCAGATTAATTAGAAACAGAGAAGTAAAATCTCTAATAACCTGAATCAGAAATGAAAAAGGGGAAATAAGAACTGATAGCATAGAGATACAAGAGATTATTTCTGATTACTACAAAAAACTTTATGCCCAGAAATTTGACAATGTGGAGGAAATAGAGCAATACCTTGAATCATATCATCTCCCTAGACTTAACCAGGAAGAAATAGATATCTTGAACAGACCAATATGAGATTGCAGAAACAATTAAAAAGATTCCAGCAAAAAATGCCCTGGACCAGATGACTTTACGCCAGAATTCTATCACTTCTTCAAAGATGAGTTTATACCTATACTGTAGAACCTGTTTCAAAACATTTGGAAGAAAGGAAATTTCTCTAACATGTCCTACGAAGCAAATATCCTGATACCAAAACCAGGAAATGACCTAACTGGAAAGGAGAACTATAGACCAATTTGACTAATAAATATCAATGCAAAAATACTCAATAAATTATTAGCTAATAATCACAGGTACAATTAAAAAAATTATACATCATGATCAAGTAGGCTTCATGCAGGGGATGCAAGGATGGTTTAACACATGCAAATTCATAAACATAATTCACCATATCAATAGACACAAAAACAAAAACCACAGGATCCTATCAATAGATGCAACATCCTTTTTTAAAAAGAACACTTAAGAAAAAAGGCGTAGGTGGCACATTTTAAAAGCTGATTAAAGTAATTTGTGACAAACCACAAATTGGCTAATATTATACTGAATGGAATAAAACTGAAAGCTTTTCCACTTAGAACTGTAACCAGACAAAGATATCCTCTATTGCTGCTACTATTCAACAAAGTGCTGGAAATTCTAGCCAATGCAGTCAGGCCTGAGAAAGAGAGAAAGGGCATCCAAATGAGGGCAGAGGAGGTCAAACTCTCGTTCCTTGCCAATGATACTATCTTATACTTAGAAACCTCCAGAGACTCAACTACAAGACTCCTGGAAGTGATGAAGAAATGCAGTAACATCTCCAGGTATAAAATCAATGTCTGCAAATCAGTAGCCTTCATATATACCAATAACAGCCAAATTGAGAAGCTAATCAAAGATACAATTCCCTTCACAGTAGTTTCAAAGAAAATGAAATATCTAGGAATATACCTAACAAAAGAGGTGAAGGACCTCTACAAAGAGAATTATGAAACTGTAAGAAAAGAAATAGCAGAAGTCATTAACAAATGGAAGAACACACCATGCTCTTAGCTGGGAATAATCTACATTTGTTAAAATGACTACACTCCTCAAAGCAGTTTGTAGATTCAAGGCAATCCCCATTAAAATAACAACATCATGCTTTGAAGATGTTGAAATGAAGAACTATGAAAAAATAGTTCTTCATTTTGTATGAAACCAGGAAAAAACCCACATAGCCAAGGCAATTTTTAGTAATAAAAATAAAGCCAGAGGTATCACTCTATCAGACTTTAGGTTATATGACAAGCCTACAGTGATCAAAACAGCATGGTTTTGGCACAAAAATAAAGACATGGACATATAGAACTGAATAGAAAATCAAGAGATGAAACCAGTCTCTTATAGCTATCTGATCTTTGGCAAACCAAACAAAAGTATATACTGGGGAAAAGAACCCCTATTCAATAAAGGTGATGGGGGAACTGAATAACCACGTGTAAAAGACTGAAACTGGACCTGCGCCTTTCACCATTTACAATCATTGACTTAAGATGGATAAAACATTTAAATAAAAGATATGAAATGATAAAAAAAAAAAACCTAGAAGAAAATATGGGAAAAACTCTTGAGGATGTCAGCCTAGTGAAAGATTTTACATAAAAGACTTCAGTGGCAATTGCAACAATGACAAAAATAAACAAATGGGACTTAATTAAAATGAAAAGCTTTTGCACAGCTAAGGATACAACCTTCAAAACAAATTGGCCACCTTCAGAATGGGAAAAGATGGTATTTACATGTTGCAAATCTGACAAAGTCTTGATAACTAGGATCTATACAGAACTCAATAAAAAAAAAAAAGAACAAACAATCCCAGCTTTCACTGTGCAAGAGACACGAACAGAACCTTCTTTGAGGAAGGCAGATGAAAAAACATATGAAAAAAATGCTCATCATCCCTAATCATCAGAGAAATGCAAATCCAAAACACCCTGAGATATAACTTAACCCCACGGAGAAGAACCCACGTCACAAAGTCCCCAAATTGCAGATGTTGGTGAAGGTGTGGAGAGGGGAGTTCCACAAATACTTATACACTGTTTGTGGAACAACAAACTAACACAGCTTCTTTGGAAAGAAGTATGGATTGTCCTCAAAGAATTCAAATTAGACCTCCCATTTGACCCTTCATTCCCATCTATCCAAAAGAAAACAAATCATCTTATCATTAAGAGATTTTCACTAGATTGCTTATTGCAGCTTTATTTACAATCACCAAGATGTGGAAACAACTTAAATGCCCATCAACTCAGGAATGGATTAACAAGCTGTGGTTTATGTATACCATGAAGTACCATTCAACAGTAAGAAAAGATGGTTACTTTACATTTTTGTATTAATCTGGATGGAGTTGAAACACATTCTTTTTAGTAAAGTATCACAAGAATGGAAAAGCAAGTATCCAATGTACTAAATTTTATTATGAAGCCAGGAGGTAATCTAACACTTGCCCACCTAGGAGAAAAACATAATTCTATTCAAGTTGGGGGGAGGGGAAAAGGAGTAGAGAGAGGGGATGGTGGCGATTGGTGTACTCCCACTTAAAGGGCACAATGTAAGGGTATATGGCATACCTTTCAAATGCCAGACACAACTGCAAGAGGGACTATACCTAACAAATTCAAAAATTATAAACTGGTTATTTGTACCCTCACAATAACCTGGAAAAAAAAAGTATTTCATAAGTCAAGCTTAAATAAAAATAAAAACTACTCCTAAGCAAGTTATGAGGATGGAAAGAGGATATTCAAATAGTCCATATAAGTATCCTAAAAAGGTAGTCCTTTCACACTTTGGCACTAGTCTGTCAAACATAAGGTACTTGAAAAAAACCCATGTTTTTATGTTATGATATATTAATATCACTTTGAAATACAGATCTGAGGCTTGGTATGGAAAATGTTCTCACATCTTTACAAGAGATACAGGAGTATCTCTGATTACAGAATCAAAGGAACTAAAAGGAAACACATCTAGAAAGATAGTATATTTACATTGTTCAACACAGAGAAAAGTCTTTTACACAAACAGTATTTAAAATTATAGTAATCACTAATTTTTCTCTGTGTATGTGTCATGTAGGCTGTAGAAGAAGTTTATCTACTTATACTGTAAAAAAAATTATTGGGTAAAATTCAAAGAGACTAATTATGATAGGTATTTGTTGAAATAAAAGAACCAAGTCTGCCAGGAGCAGTGGCTCATGCCTATAATCTTAGCACTCTGGGAGGCTGAGGCAGGTGCATTGCTTGAGCTTAGGAGTTCAAGACCAACCTGAGCAAGAGTGAGACCCTCATCTCTACTAGTAGTAGTGGTGGGGTAGTGGTGAGAGCTTGTAGCCCCATCTACTCAGGAGGCTGAGGCAAGAGGATTGCTCAAGCCCATGAGTTTGAGATTGCTGTGAGCTATGACACCATGGCACTCCATGCAAGGCAACAGAGGAAGACTCTGTCTCAAAAAACAAACAAAACAAACAAAAACCCAAGTCTTTAGGAATATTTCAATGTCTGTCATATTAAATTTCAGAATAGGTAGAACCTGTAATTTTATCTAATTTCTTTGTGATTTTAAAGTATTTTTATCAAAAAGTAGCTAGAAATCTGAGCTAATGCCACATGTGGACTTACATGAGGATTTCCAATTTTGTGGAGTGTAGTACTGTGGTCCTCTGCAAAGTACCTACATTCATGCACCCAAACACAGAACACTGATGCACTTGGTTTTATCTGATTGTTGTTAATTAAATTGACTCCAAGTGGGACTCATTGGGACAGGAATATAAGTAAGTATCTCTGGTCAACCACCTGTGATGGTGGATGTAGAAGACATTTTCTTCATATGTCATTGTAGAGTTGGTTATTAGAATGATCTCCCCCAGTCAGAAGGCTGACTACTGTCTGGAGCCAAAGGCTCTATTTTCCTTTTTTTTTTGAGATAGAGCCTCAAGCTATCCCCTTGGGTAGAGTGCTATGGCATCACAGCTCATGGCAACCTCCAACTCCTGGGCTCACGCGAGTCTTCTGCCTCTGCCTCCCAAGTAGCTGGGACCACAGGCACCTGCCACAAAGCCTGGCTATTTTTTGGTTGCAGCCATCATTGTTATTTGGCGGGCCTGGGCTGGATTTGAACCCGCCACTTTAGGTGTATGTGGCTGGCACCTTAGCCACTTGAGCCACAGGCGCTGAGCCTCTATTTTCCTTTTACCTTGACTACTGCCATTGTTTCCAGTTATTCTTTCTATTCCAGTTTCCATTGTTGCCCCCCTCTGTCCATTCTTCACACAACAGCCCAAAGCGATATGTTATTTTTTAAGGTTCCCTAGCACTTTTTTTCACTGTGGTAAAATATAATTACAATTTTCATTTTAACCATATTTTTTTTCATTTTAACCATATTAAGTGTAAAATTCAGTGGTATGAAGTACATTCACACAATTGTGTGACCATCACTCCTATCCATCTCCATAACTTTCTTAGCCTCCTAAACAGAAACTCTACCCAATAAACTTTAAGTGGAATCATCCTATAGTTATACTTTTATGTCTGGAATGCATCAGAATTTTCTTCCTTTTTAAGGTTAAATAATATCGCATTTATGTATACGCCACATTTTATTTATCCATTCATCTGTTGGTGAACATTTGGGTTGTTTCCATCTTTTGGCTCTTAATAATAATGTTGCCATGGACATTGGTGTTCAACTATCTGTTTGAGTCCTTGCTTTCACTAATTTTGAGTGCATACCCAGAAGTGGAATTGCCAGATCACATAGTATTTTCAATATTTTGAGGAATTTCAAACTCTTTTCTGTAGCAGTGCACCATTTAGCATTCCCACCAGCAATGCATAAGAATTCCAATTTATTGTTTTTGTTTTAAAATAATAGCCATTTGGATAAGTATGCAGAATGATATTTTTAAAACACAAATAATGTCTCTTGCTGCTTAAAACTCTTGGTGGCTTTTTATTACTCTTTACCATAGTTGTTAGGGCTGAACATATCTAGCCCCTGCTCATTTTTCTAAGCGCATCTGGTGCCTATCTCTTGTCTACTTAATAATCAGTCTGATACCAATGGGGTGGATTAGGGACTGGCCCCACCAATGGTTTCTTTTTGTATGCTTGGTTGTCCTGCATAAACAAATGAACAAAAACAAAAACTACTGGGGTCAGACTCTGACTCTCCCACCCCATTTGGTATATAACTGTATGGGTTCCAGTCACACTGCTGTCTTTTGGCTTGCCATGCCAGGACTGCTCTGCTCCTTTGCCCTGATGATGGCTGTTCATCCTCTTTGAGACTCTCCTGCAAGTGTTGCTAAACCACCCTTTGTAAGAATGCCCCTCTACCCTTTCCATTCTCCTCCAGCATCTTGTTCATTTCCTGTGCAGTGCCTGTCACCATCTGTAATGAGTTCATTCCTTTGTTTCCTACTTACTTTCAAGAACAGCATGTAAGCTCCCTGAGGGTAAAAACAGTGGCTGTTTTTGTTGTCACCATCTCAGAGTGTGTAAGGTTCATAATAAATGCTCAACAGCTTGGGACTAAATCTCAATACTTGATGACCAAATTGCAAAAAGGCCATGGAAATTCCTCATACATATTGCATTTGCAACATTTTCCTTCTATAAATGAAATACGTGTTCAATTGTTCTGATTTATCAAAATAAAAACTTTCAGACACTAAATATGTTGTGTGCAAATTTTTCATGTTTTTTAATGTATATGTTTTTAATATTAACTAAACTACACAGTTTGATAGTTAAGACTGATAACTGCTATACAAATTATAGCTAGATTGGCTTTTCTAAACCAATTGGCAATTAAAATTACTTCTAGTTTTTAAAAAATTTGTTTGATACATTTAAAAGATAACAGAAGCCAAACACCAATTTATTTAAGCACTTTTGCCTCATCAAGAAAAAAATGAGTAAGCTATAACATTTATCTGAAATCATGCCGGTTTCATTACAGTGTTTTTCAAGAAATGCTAAAATACCAAATATTATAATTTTTCCAAAGAGATCTTTAAAGTAATTTAAATAGCGAGTGGGAGGGAAATTCAGACGTTTTAGCCTTTATTTATTTTAATCCCATATTACTCATGGAATGGGTAGGAGGCTAGAAGTGCCTACTTCAAATTACAGAGTTTATAAATTAAAAGAGTAAGTGAATTGTCTGAGATTCATTGAGCAAAAAAATGTTTTCTTTATGGACAATTTTAGAACTATGTCTTTTCACATTTATATGCTGGTATGTAGATGTGGGTCTGCTTTTATTCATTTTAATGGGTCCTTTGATCTGAAAACTTCCTTCTCACCTGCGCCGCACCTACCTATTCCCTTCTATGCCTTCTTTTGACAGGCTGTCTGTCATCTGTTGTTTTACCCTTTTTTGCATAGTATCTCTTCATTCTTTCTTTCTTTTTTGTTATATATACATATGGTAAAATATATCTTTTACTATTTCTAAATCAGTTCTTCCTAAATTTTAGCATGCCTTAGAATCATCTGGGAGACTTGTTAAATTGCTGGCTCCATCCTCAGAGTTTCTGATTCAGTAGATCTCGGGTGGGGCCCAACAAATAGCATTTCCAACAAGTTCTGAGATGCAGGAACGGAGCTCACAGTTGGAGAGACACTCTTACATATTCTTGCTACTGAAAGTATGTCTAACAAGCTCACAGGTGATGTTGAAGCTGCTGGTCTTTGAGTCACAGAACAAGAATTTATTAAATAGAACAAGTGGTTCCCAAATTCGGAATCCTGGACCAACAGTATCAGAATCAGAGTCTGAATTTAACACGATCACCAGCTGACCAGTATATACAATAAAATTGAAAAGCCTTGTTCTAGATTACTGGTCATCACTATTATGCCAATTTTATTGCACAAACCATCTGTTCAATTCATACCTTAGACTGTAAATTCAAATTTACAATCTTTAGATAAGACTGTAAATTTTTATGTACTCTTTTAAAATAAGTAATTACTCATTTTTATAACATTCCAATCTAATTATGAATTCAATATCATCTCAAAATTGTCTTTGGCACTCATTGTAAATTTGGATTTTTATTTTTGTTTCTTAGATTATTTCTGTTCCTTCCATGTTTCCTTATTCTGTTTGTTAATCTTGTTGCTTATAAAAAAAAATCTTGTAGCCTATGTTTGGCAGCTGTCTTGTGATGACAAGTGATCCCAAACCTCCATGGCTCAGAAGAACAAAAGTAATTTTTTGTTTATCTTTTATGTTGGCTACAGGTCACTGCTGGCTCTACTCCTGCTTCACATGTCTTTTTATCTCATAAGGTTGAAAAAGGGGCCTTAATATGGGCTATTCCTTTCTGATGGCAGAAGGAAAAGAGTGAGAGGGTTGGGGGAAACACATAGGGCTCTTAAAAGTTTTACTCAGATATAAGGTACATGGAATCAGCCCATGTGTTATTGCTGAATCAAGTTGCAAAGATAAGTCCAGTATCAAGAGGGAGGGAAGTATGCTTGTCCCACAAGATACACTACTGGGGACAGGCCAATGCATAGAATTATATAATCCTGTCACAAGAGGGGGAGTATATAATTACAAACAATAATACAATTTATTGCTATTTTCTTCTATGATATTGGTTTTTTTCAAAGACCTGATGTATGTGTATTGGAGATATGGATATATACATAGACACACACACACATCTGATAGTGCATAATGAAGCATACATATGTATATATTGTGTATATGTAAAAATATACACATACATATATTGTTCATATGTATAAAAAACTAGCCTATGTTGGTTTTCATGGGCCATTGGCATGGGTGTTCTCTCAAATTGTATATGTTTGTTTTCCCTACAGATTACTCCCTAGAGGAGAATGATAGATGGTAGTTATTACTCTGAAAATGGGTGATGCATTCTGATCAACAGGCTTCTTTAAACAATGCTGAATGTGAAGCAGGCGGGTACCATTTGCAACCAACTCCTGTAGTGGTGCATTATTCCAGCTGAAATTTCTCACTGAATTTGGAGGAAGCATAGGGCAGGTAGAGTAGAGGAGAAACAGAACATCTTTAGATCAAAGAATATTGGTCTAAAGACTCATAAAATGTCATCAAACTTTACTGTGGTCAAACTGTCACAGAAATGGTGGTAAAGGTGTAAAATGATAGAGACCCTTTTCTGCCCAGGCTTGAGGTTTGCATATTTTTGCTGGCAGAGTAGGAAGCCAGTGGAGGTTTCTGATTAAGGAAGTATTGTGATCTGATGTAGATCATTTCACTCTGGAAATGATAAAATATTGGATAGAAAATAATATTTGTTATATTCGTAAGGAATGTTCATGAAATGAACACTCACAGTCTAGTCCAACCCAATGTAAGCAAATTTGCATCAAGCAGGGTCCTGGAACCATACTAAGATTTGAACAAGGTGAGTTTAACATATAGAATTGTTAAATATTTGTGAAGTTGTTAACTGGGTAACGGAAGAGTGAAGAGAAAGCATAAGGTGTCATGAATATAACGACTACAGCAAACAGCTACCACTCCTGCTGCTGGAACAAAAGGGAGAAGTTGGAATTATGTAGCTCAGAGGCTTCTATGAGGGCCCTGCAGAGCTGAAACCTAGACCTTTGAGGAGGGGCTGCTGCTGGCCGGTGATGCCTGTAGTGCCTGGAAGTTCCCCGGGAACCTCTTCCTGGTGTTATTTCCTACTATGCCCCACAGGATTAACCACTGTCCTGAATTTGATCCTGTGCATTTCTTTAAAATTGCTTCATATGTGCATGTTTCCAACATTATATTATTCAGTATTCTGTTTTTAAATATTGAGAATAGTATCTTCTAAATGTTTTCTTCTAAAGGTTTTATAGTCTTAGATTTTCCTTCAGGTGTATGATCCATTTTAAGTTAATTGTGTTAACTTGTTCATATGTGTGGAGGTGCATACATTTCCATACAGAGACTCTAGGCTGGGCAGCATCCTACATGGACACTCAGAACTAAACACTTATCTGCAACCACAAAGGAAGGATGTCTTTCACTGGATGGCAGAAGGGAGGATGTCCTTCACATGGCCTGGCTTATAGGTAAGCTTCCTTAGATTTTCTGTTTGTATTTCTGTTTGGTGGTTTGTGATGGCTAATTTTGTATAGTAACTTAGCTAGGCCATGGTTCCCGATATTTGGTCAAAGACTATTCTAGATGTTACCATGAACAATTTTTAGATGAGATCAACGTTTAACTCAATAGACTTTTCTATTTTTATATTTTTAAAATTTAAAACTTCTTCTCATTCTCTCTCTCTCTCTGTCTCTCTATCTCTTTTTTTATTTTTTTTTTACTGAGACAGGGTCATGCTCTGTTACCCAGGCTGGAGTGTAGTGACTCAGTCATAACTCACTGTAGCCTTAAACTCCTGGGCTCAAGCAGTTCTCCCCACTTCAGCCTCTAGAGTCACTGAGACTACAGGCACATACCACATGTCCAGCTACTTTTTCTTATTTTCTGTAGATACATGAATCAGTAGATTTTGAGAAAAACAGATCACTTTTCATAATGTGGGTGGGCATCAATCTAATCAATTGAAGGCCTTAATACCAAAGAAGTCAGCTCTCCCCTGAGGAAGAGGGAATTCCACCAGCAGGCTGCCTTCAGACTTCAGCTGTGACCTCAGCTCAGGTGGACCTCTAGCTTGCTGGTTCATCATACAGATTTTGGACTTGCCAGCTCCTATAATCTTGTAAGTGAAATCCTTAAAATAAATCTGTTTCTGTATGTATACACATCCTATAGGTTCTGTTTCTTTGGAGAATCTGATGAATGCACGGTCTTTTGGTTGGTTTTTTAGAAATAGGACAATTTTATTTGCAAGGCTGTATCAGAATCTCTCTGTCTGCACTTGACTCCTGGATTGCATTTCTATGTTTAGTTCCATAGTAGAAGACTGCATCTAATTTTGTCAGTAGATAGGATGGTGGGTGCTGTATACAGGGTACTTGGTCCAGAAAGAATGGGAGTAGATATTGGGGAGGCAGCAGGCAGTCTGCTGTAGGTGAAAATGATTTGCCCAGCAGGACTTTCCCTTCCGTAAATTCAATTCTTCATCCCAAACAGGTCCAAGCAAGAGTTGTACTTCTTTGTGTGCAGCAAACTCTTTTTTAGGGTTTTGGGTATTATCACGATGAACCAGGCTCAGCTGGGGCAAATATTCCCATTCCTTTTCTTTTTTCGTTATGGACACACACTGCATTAGCATCTTGACTTCAGTCGGCAGTGGCTCCATTTCCCTGTGAAGGGTAGGAGGGGAGGCCAAGCCCTGGACACAGGAATCCCCCCTGGCCTGGAGCCTCACAGTAATGCTGAGCTGGTCTTCCCTGGGCTCCATGAGAAGAAAAGAATCTCTTCTCATATTCATAAAGTATCCCACACTTGATTGTTTATATGGCCAGCATTGGTAATTTATTACTTAAGGTTGGCCACGTCCCTGGACTTAGTAAATGAGTGATGGGATATATAAAGGCCATGATCTGTGGCCTGACCAATGAGTTTCTGGCCCAGAAAATGCATGGCACTCATCATTCACTTTGGGGGACTGAGGCTGAGCCACTTTGTGGTCTATATTCCAGACAATCAGTGAAGGAAGGAGAAGAGCAGGAAGGATCAAGTCGTCTTGCGGTTTAAGCATTACTACCCCTTGACAATCATTTAAAATCCTAAACCCTGACTTTTTGAGTACTAGAAAAGTCAGAGTTGTTTTTCTATCCTGGAGTTGTGTATCAAAAACAACACATGAAAAAAAATTAGCACATTTTCATAGCTCAGAAAAAAATAATTTAAAGGGTATAATCAGGTAAATACACTTTTTGCTATTATAGAGTTTGAAAATGCATTCTCTAAAGATGTTGATCAAACTAATTCTTCTTTTACAGTTGATGCTTGAAAAATATATATTTTCCAAGAGCTAATTTAGACCCTCAAAGTTTGTCTTTTGACATGTGTAATAAAACTATGTCCAAGGGAGGAGGCAGGCTGGATGTGTAGTAAAGAGTAACTTGAAAAATACACTTGATTTACAAATGGCAATATCAAAGCATTGGACTTTTATAATACCATTTATAACTTAATTCATCGGGCTTTTATAAAATACTATTTGTAACTTAATTCATTTCCTTTCTAAGAGTACTCTTCAAGAAAGCATATTTGCAATATTTTAATAATTTAAACAGAGGCCAGCTTTATAGCATTGTCATTTAATGATATAAATGATATATTATAATATTTAGCAAGATAGGAAAATAAGGCCTGCTTTCAATAATATTCAAAAACATTTATATTCCAAGGAGAAAAATCCGTGTGTTCATCTTTTTTCTATAAAATTATGAACCATTGCAAGAAGAAAATGATTAATCCCTCTTTGCTATTATTATTTTTTAATGAGCCATGCTTCAGCTAAGTGGGGGCTTGGGGCATTTTTACTTGCACTGTTTAAGATAAAAGCCTTAACAGCCCAAGTGAATGGAGTGGGTATTCCACCCATTTTGGTAACATTTGGGAACAGGAGAAGCTCCCCTGCATGAGATGTGGCCAGAGGAAGACTCCTTGGGGAGATCAAAGGAAACACATCGCTGATCAAAGGAAGCACATAGCTGATTTCTTCTCTCAAAGATAAAAGTGACTTCATACACTAAGATTATGGGTCTGGGGATTTTTTAAACTATAAGAAATATTGAGTCCTGGAAGCCTAGAATTAAGACAGGCCAGAGAAAACAGATAATATTTTAGTGTTGAGATAAATACAGTTTTTCTTTTTTGCTCTCTATTTTTTCCTTCCCTTCTCTTTCTCTCTCTCCTCCCTTGTCCCCTTCACTCCCTTTCTTTCTTCTCTCTCTTTTCTTATGTACACATATGTTTTGTAGCCACATTAAAAAGTAAAATGAAACATTAATTTTTAATAACAAATTTATTTAACACAATATGCACAAAATAGTGCCAGGATAATATGTGATCAATATAAAAACTGTGAATGAGATACATTACAGTCTTCTGGTTTCTTGGTACCAGGTTTTTGAGACTGGTGTGTATTTTTCACAGACAGCACATTTTGATTCAGACGAGCCCCATTTCTAGTGCTTGGCAGCTGCATGTGGCCTGTGGCTCAGGTCTGAGGAAAGAAAAGGGGGGCATTAACAAATACGTGCTTGATTCCAGTTTGCAGAGAAGTATTGATAAGGCTGTTCAGTATTTTGTGACAGAGTTTCACTTTGGATGTTTCTAGTGATCTCAACCCTACATTGCAATGATGTATCAAACAAAATTCCCTTCTAGGAAATTGCAAATTGGTCTTCCAGGTGGAATATTCCCAATTCCATTGAAGGCTGTGGGTAGACACAGGGGAAGCATGACTGTCAGCATGGTTTACAGCCTGGAGCACGCATGTGTGTCCATCCTCATCACTGAGATCCAATGAGACAGGCTGTTGAGGGGTTCTGAGGGAATGATGCAATTTGGAGAAATAACTGGCTGGCAAACATGGAAAGACATAAGGTAATGTAGAGACGGCAGTGGGGTAAACTTGAGAAAAAAACACTCAAGTGTTTACGTGAGGAAATATCTCAGAGATTTATACGGGATAAAATTATAGACAGCAAATGAAGTTGTGAGGCAATCTTGCTTTTCATTTATTTATTTTTTATTAAATCATAGCTGTGTACATTAAAGCAATGATGGTGTACAATGTGCTGGCTTTATATACAATTTGAAATATTTTCATCAAACTGGTTAACATAGCCTTCACGACATTTTCTTAGTTATTGCATTAAGACGTTTGTATTCTACGTTTAGTAAATTTCACGTGTACCCTTGTAAGATGTACCCATAAGTGTGGTCCCACCCATTACCCTCCCTTCACCCATCCTCCGCACTCCCCTCCCCTCCCTCTTCCCTTTTCCCATATTCTTGGGCTATAATTGGGTTATAGCTTTCATATGAAAGCCCAACTGCCTATCAACCCACAAATGGATTAATAAATTGTGGTATATGTACACCATGGAATACTATTATGCAGTCTTAAAGAAAGATGGAGACTTTACCTCTTTCGTGTTTACATGGATGAAGCTGGAACGTATTCTTAGCAAAGTATCTCAAGAATGGAAGAGAAAGTACCCAATATACTCAGCCCTACTATTTTGCTTTTTAATTAAATGTGGCCAATTTGGAGCTGACATGCAAATCCCCATTTCTAGAGTTCTTTCAATTCAAAGTCCTGAATATGCTTTTATGGTTTGCGCTGCTTGCAGAGCTCAGAACTTGGGGCTTGAGCAGGTGTGACAGGGAGGAGTCACACATTTACCAGCTCCCTTATACTCTTCCCTCTCTTGTCCTGGTAGCACAACCAGCATGGATTTGTGAGGACATCGGTCAGATGAATTTGTTCAAAAGCAAACAAAGAGAAACATTCAGAAGTAACAGATGTTATGCTCAGGAGACGATAACTCACAGGCTCGAGCTCTGCCAGGATTTTTTGCTGTGTCCTGCACAACGTCCTGCTGTTCTCCACTTCTGGCCAGTTGGTGCCTCAAACGCTCTCACTCTGCCCACTTAGGACCTTTGCATGTGCATGTGGCATGGAGATTCAGGGGGCTGACCCAGGGCCATATGGACTGGGCTCTGCTGCTAGAGGAACACAAGGAAACTCTATGCCTTTGTTTCCTCAATTGTAGCATGCTGTTACTAAGGCACACCTACCTTCTAGGGCTGTTACGAAGATTAAATGAATTAGTGAGTGTCAACACTTAAAAGAGTGCCTTGCATTGAAAAGTGAAAAAAAAAGTATGTTTGTTGCAAACTCATGTCTGAACAGACATGAGGACCTTGGTGTATATTTATGTGACTTATTTGTTAAATACATGTTTTCTGTAGAAATATTGATAAGACTGATTATGAAGGGATTGATTATGACTCTGCAGAGGGTGTCAGGTACAATATGTATGTGCACTGCATTATATTTCTAAGTCCCCCAAATTCTAATTCTGAAACTTACCTTTCCCAAGGCTTTGGCATAAGGGATGGTGACATGTGTCACTGTTTGGAGAGACACCTGACTATCCAGCCTTGGTGGCTTCTTTCTCTGCTCCCTCCTCTGCAGTGCCTTCTGTTCTATGATCCTGTTCACTTTTTGGTCACTGAACATCTTAAGATCTGCAATTATGTTATTTGTTTTAAGGTTTTAATGACCATTTACTTCCCAACAGGTCTAAAAATTATCCCTCCAGTGAAGACATCTCCTCCGAACTCTAGTTCATATTTACAGATGGCAACACGATATGTCCATTCAAATGTCCATAAGTTGGACTCCTGATCTCTTTAACCTTCTCCTCCCACACATTCACCTTCCCATCAAGGTTAATGGCAGCTCCAGCCTTTCTGTTGTTTGAGCCAGAAACTTTGGAGTCTTCCTTCCTCTCCTACTCTCCTATGCTACATGCATTTCCCATCAAATCACCTTGGCTTTGCCCTCAAAGTCTATCTGAAATCTGCCCACCTCTTGGCCCTTCTGCCATGGCTAGTCTGGTGTGAGTCATCATGGCCTTACCCAGATTCCTGCCAGGGCCCTTTAGATCTTCTGAGAGCCTCCTACCTGTCTCAGCTTCTTCCCTCCTGAAACACTGCCTCCCTACTGTCCCCTAGCCTTTCTCCCTGTCTATAATCTGTCTCCCCTAGACTATCTAGTGTTACAAATGTCCCCACCCCACTCAGAAGGGCCTGTGTAACTGCTCTATCAAGCTGTGAGTCCCATCACCCTCATTCTAAGACCTTGCTGCTCAGCCTCCTGGTGACACACTTTCTAACGACTCCTCTGGGCCCAGTTAGTGCCCTAGATTTGCTGGGCAATGCTTCTCTGCTCTGTGACTCTCTGGGACCATCACCTGGTACCCAATCACCGTCTGGTGGCCTAGAGAGGAAAGGGTCCATCCATCATGACTTAAAGCAGGCTCCATGATGGTGGTCACTTTTTGGGGGGAGTTGGAGGGAGCCACTCCCGATTCCCGCCTGTTGCTCAGGCACAAGTGAGCAGTGCTTTGCTTTTGCTGAAGCTATAAGCCAGCTTGATAAGCCCTCTCGTGTGTTTTTTTCTCTTCCTTTTCCTGCCTCATCCTCTTTTCTCTGGTTCTTGCTTCTTCAGAATTTCACTCACAAAGAAATGTTAGCCATAAGCTTTGGCCTCAGGTTCTATCTTTTAGGGAACCCTGAGTAAATCACATGCTATACACTTTTTAAAAAAGATTAATATGGGGGTATAGATGATTAGGTAACAATGTTTGTGTTTTTCGATAAGGTCCCTGTTATTGTTGTGTCACACTCCCAGGAGGTATGCCATATACCCTTATATTGTGCCCATTAACCTGGAGTACATTAATTCCCCTCCCTTCCCTGTCCCCCCACAACTGGAATTAAGCTGAATTTTTCCCTTGTGTGGACATGTATTAATTCATCTACTGGTTTCATATTAGTATTGAGTACAATAGATACTTGCTTTTCCATTCTTGTGATACTTTTTTTTTTTTTTTTTGAGACAGAGCCTCAAGCTGTCCCCCTAGATAGAGTGCTGTGGCATCACAGCTCACAGCAACCTCCAACTCCTGGGCTCAAGTGAGTCTCCTGCCTCCACCTACCAAGTAGCTGGGACCACAGGCATCCACCACAACGCCTGGCTATTTTTTGGTTGCAGCCATCATTGTTGTTTGGCAGGCCCGGGCTGGATTCCAACCCACCACCTTAGGTGTATGTGGCTGGCGCCTTAGCCGCTTGAGCCACAGGCGCCGAGCCCATTCTTGTGATACTTAACTGAAGAGAATGTTCTCCAACTCTATCCAGGTTAATACAAGAGATATAAAGTCTCCATCTTTTTAAAAGCTGAATAGTATTCCATGGTATACCACAGTTTATTAATCCATTTGTGGGTTGATGGTCAGTTGGGTTGCTTCTATATCCTGGTTGTGCTAAATGAACTAGTGTAAATGCCCTTATGATAAAATGACATTTTTTCTTGATAAATGCCCAATAATGGGATTGTGGGATCAAAAGGAAGGTCTATTTTGAGTTCTTTGAGGATGCTCCATACTTCTTTCCAAAGTGGCTGTGTTAGTTTGCAATAGCACTAATAGTATAAAAGTGTGCACTTTTTGAACTTTATCATCTATGTCCCTTCCTGGTAAATAAGCTCCCTAGGGCAATGTGTGTGTGTGTGTTTCATTCACGGATGTATCCTCAGAGCCTGGAAAAGTGTCTGGCACATTGAAAGTACTCAGTAAGTGTTGGGTGAATGAATGGATGTCTATCTGAACGTTATCTCTGTCTCCTTCACTAGAACTCAACTTCTATGAGGGCGGGATCATTGCCATCTTTCTCAATATTGTTTCACACTACAACAGTTTGTGAAACATATTAGCTCTTAATAAATATTTTTAAATGAACACATAATTAAAGCCACGAGAAAGTAATGAGTGGAGATAATATTGTTGAGGGAAGTGTTGCAAACCAGGGACATAGCCCTGGAAATTTCCTGAAAGGTCCAGGGACTAGGTCAACTTAGCCAGAAGGATCTACTCAAGATCATCACACGTGAAAGATGACAATTTCATTGGAATTTTCATAGTATCTTTGGTATGTTATCACACAAATGTTTCAAAATTAAACTTTAATGCTCTTTGGAAAAGAGGAACAAGACATATTCCCTGTGAGTACCTGCTCTCAAGTGCAGACTCGGTGTGGCTGTATGAAGTGTCCTAACCAAGGGGCTAGGCATCTCTTCTCCAAGCCCTTGATGTGCCTGCATCTTACAGGAACATGTGTTCCTATGAGTATTACCTTCACCTAATCCACACTGCTTGGCTGATTTGAGCTGCCCTTTGGTGTCTGTATTAGTCTTATATGAGAGTTTGTTTCTCTCTCCCCTTTCCATTCATTTGAGACAACATTTTCTCCAAAACTGAGAACCTATGTGTCAAGTACTATTTGGCTTCTGTCATATCAATCATTCAGGACACAATAGGAAACAGAAGGAACACTCAGACTGAGATCATTCAAGGAGAGTTTGTATACCAGAGGCTGTTTACAAGGGCTTAGTACAAGGGATCTCTATAGGTTGGTGGAGGTGGACCAGTGGGAACAGTACAGAGGGAGGCCCACATGCCCCAAATCAGAATGTTTCAAAGATTTAACTCAAGCTAACACACTGTTAAATAAACTCTGTTCTAATCTATAGCTGAACAAATGGGGTCCTTATGTGATAACTTTGAAGGCCAGGTCTGCATATAGAATCAAGACACTTTTCTGGGTTATGGATCATGGTGGTGAGGAGCAGACAGCCTGTGCCCCTTCACTGTTTCCCACAGTAAACATCAAGCACAAATGGAAGCCTCAGCCCATGTGTCCGAACTCTGTTCACAGTTCTATAAATAACTGCCTCTTAGCCACTCTTGGGTATGGGGTGGATCATACCCACTCATCCTAGGATAGAACTGAGGATAAGACATGGAAAGACCTGGAAGCTGGCTTGGGTCCGTTTGGGTGGGGGATCCTGAGTTCTGAGTACACAGCATGTTCTACAAGTGGGGAGCTCAGGAAAGGTTGGTCAGAGCCCATGTGCCTGAATCTGAGGACCACACTATTAGCCTCAGCAGAGCTGTACTCCATTGTGCTGGGCATGGAGGGAAGGGGAGGGCTGGAGACTGTATTGCCTTTGAGCAGGAGTGACATTCTTTCCAAAGACATAGCCATGTGTAGATAACTTTTCAGGGAAGGAGCAAAGCATCATAACCTTCCTCTGATACCAAAGCTCCCTACTGGCTACATCAGCCAGAATCCAGAGGGCTGGGAGCTCTGACCACAGTCTACAGAGCATCTGGTGGGCAAAGGTACTGGGCACAGGATGCATCAGTGAACAATACAGACCCAGATTCCTTATCTCATCCACAGATAATGCTTTACCAGTACCGAAAAAGAAGAAGGTGGCCTTGTCTTTGATCCTGATATGCTTCAGGGAAAGTCCTAAAGGGAGCCTAGAATCTGCCTTTTATCCTTCATGGTTTTCAAGAATTGGGCATTTGAAACTACTGGGAGAGGAGGCACAAAAAATGTCAGCTGCAGTGTTAACGGATGTTGTGATTTGGTTAAGCCCTTGAAATGGTTGTTGATAGGGAATTGTTTAAAATGACTTCATTTTATGATTTTTTCATTATTTGTATGAATACACTGCTAATTATCATGAGTAATCATCTATACCAGCTAATACTTATTGTGCACCTGTTTTGTGCAAGGCAACGTGCCAAGTCCAGTGAGGACCGACTGTGCTCCAGGATCACGTAATTCAAATGGGGAGACTTGGCTTCCAGGCACAGGTCTGTGATCCTTTCCTTCTCTGAGTCTCCTCCCCACCCCCTGCTTTTCTCTTCCCGCCCACCTCATCTTTTACTTCCTGTGGGATCTAAGAAAAAGTAAAATACCACGGGAGACAGAAATAAGGAAAACTTCTCCATGAAAAATGGGCCAGCAGAGAGAGAGAGAATAATGGGTGATTTAAAAAGGGGGCCTGGGAGCGAAGTAGTTCAGAATACAGGGCCCAGAAGGAGAAGGAGCTCTGGAAGGAGAGAGGGAACAAAAAAGGCCATGCAGTAGTGAGAATAAACCAGGTAGGGGATAAACAAGGGGAGGGCTCATGTTTCGCTCTGGCATTCATTGATTGAGTGCTCAGACATTGAATATCCTTGTCCAGGTTCATGCAAAAGTATTATTATTGAGCTCCTGCTGTATGGATTTGAGGTCTCTGGACACCTGTATTCCCCACGCTGCTCACATCTGGTGACTCTGTAAGATTATTTTCTTGGCCACTGGATAGTTTTTGCTTTTTTAGGTGAGGAGAGAGAGGCTCTCACCTTGGGTGCTAAAACTCAGTGACTAAGACAAAGGATATTTTAAGGTAATTTTTAAAAAAATCAGAATTAATATAAAAAAGCATGTATGAATATTAAAAATTTACATAAAGACAGTATTAATAACCCAGGGCTTAAACAAAAGATCGTTTATGTCCCTATCAACAGGGAAATTCATTTAGCTTCCTCATGATCAAAAACAAAGGGAAGAGGGGTAGGAGAAGATGCCAGCCAGAGCAGCTGTAATTACTCACATTGTGATCCTGCAGGCTCGGGAACAGCTGGACCGAGGTCTCTGGCGGGTTGGGGAATGATTCTGAGATGGGTTTGTCCTGCCATCTAGTGGTCATAGTGTGATATAAACCACATTCGTTCCTGGAGTCTCTTCTGGGAGAAAACGTGATTAAACCTGAAGAGATCCAGGGCAAGGAGACAAACCAATCTGAGAAATTATCTGGAACTTTTTTTGGGTTGTGTTTAAATTCGACCAGCCGGTGTACAGTGTGTGTTTTTTTTTCTCCTTATCACATATGGATTGGACTCGTCTAATGTTCAAGGAGCAGTGCTGGGTCCCGAGTGTGAAATGGGGCTTATGTATGACCACGGATCTGTCCTGGGAAGGCTTTTTGGGAGAGTCTGAGCAGGAGGGACCGTGCCATCCACCCGCCAGTTCATTATGTTCAAAAAAAAAAAAAAAAAAAAGCAAAGAACTCTGGAGAGAGTTGGAGAGAGAACGTGGTGCCCGCTTTTCATTACATAATGTTGACTTTCTAACATTAGAGAAAACTTGTTCTCAAGATGCCTGGACAAACGTTTTTAAAATTAGTCCTTTTACATTCTTCATGAAAGGATTAGTTACAGCTTCTTCAGACTTGAATTAGGACAAGATGTCAGCTGAGTTTCTGCCAGTAGCACCCCCAGCCTAACTTCTTTCAATCAGTTCTCATCAGAAACAGTCCACGAGTATTCAAGAATTAAGATGATTCAAAATGTACAAGATGCATCTTTGTTAAAGGCAATTTATTTAACTAACACTAGAAAAAGAGAAAAGATAACTTGTCCCCTTGTCCGTATGCCAATAACGGTGTCACTTTTCTTTGTAAACTAAGCTGTTTTCCAATGCAAATCTCAAAAGACCCCAGCTTCAGGTAATCACCACTCCTCCTCCTGTCTTGAAAATAACTTCGTCTTTTCTATACACAGGGCTCTGCATGTTCACCGTTAACACTTTTTATATTGATTTTTCTTGCTCAGGTGAAATAATAAAATATGAAAAGGCAAAAAAAAGGCCTATTAAGTATTAGGTAACATACTTAACATAGACTGTATTCGGTTTTTATTAGAAAAATGTCAAACATTCACAAATACCGAGTTTACAACGAACCTCAGTATATCCACCCCTCAATTTATTCACATCAGCATCATTTGTTTAGCATGATCTTGCCATGTTATTTCCTCTACCCCGTTTTACTTGCTTTTTTTCTTTGAAGAATTAAAACAAGTCCCAGACATTTCACCTTTATATACTTTATTAGAATTCCTATGTGTGCATATATGTATATATTTGTGTGTATACTCTGCATACGTGTGTATATGTGTATATATACTCATATATGTGTATAACTATTCATACATATATGTGTGTATATATATATTCAGTCACGTGCCACTGACATTTGGATCTACAGTGGGCCACAGATAGCTATGGCCCCATAAAACTGTAATGTAGCTGAAACATTTCTATCACTAGTGATGTTGTAGCCATCTCTTAGTTCACCTCTTCAACTAATCTCTTAGTTCAAGGCATGACTCACACATTTGTGGTGATGATGGAATAAACAACCCACTGTGCCACCTGTTGTCTGAAAGTATAGCGCATACAATTATGTACAGTACAAAATACTTGAAAAATTAATGACTGTGTTACTGCTTTTTGTATTTACTATACTATATTTTTATTGTTATTTTAAAGTGTACTTCTACTTATAAAAAAAAAGTTAACTGTAAAATAGCCTCAGGCAGGTCCTTTAGGAGATATTCCACAAGAAGGCATTATTGTCATACGAGATGACAGCTCCATAATTGTTATTGTCCCTGAAGACCCTTCCAGGGTGACAAGATGTGGAGGTGGAGAGACAGTGATTTTGATGATCCAGACCCTGGATAGGACTAGGCTAGTGTATGTGTTTGTATCATAATTCTTAACAAAAAAATTTAAAAAGTTAAAAAGAAATTAGAAAAAGAAAAAAGCATATAAAGTTAGAATATAAAGAGAGAAAATATTCTTGTACAGCTATACAATGCATTTGTGTTTTAAGGTACTATATTTTGCTGGGTGTAATGCACGCCTGTGTATAATCCACACCCACATTTTTTGCCCAAATTTTCAGGAAAACACCTCCTGAGGAAGTGGCCAGTTCTGAAGAAAGACATATCTGGGGAGGGCTAATGCCCCCTGGTAAATATACAGATCCACCTGGCTTCCTGCAGTCGCCTGCTCTGTAAAGGCTCGCCCTTTCCTCTCTCCTGGGAGCCCTTCCTTCCCTGCCAGGTCAGGGGCTGCGGCCGAGATGGCCGCACATGTGGCAAGCAGACAGGAGCTTCTGTAGGCCTGCAGGCAGCCAGGAAACTCCCAGTTCCCTTCATGTGGCCAGGCCTCAGGCCACCTCTGTGCTTCTAGGCCTCAGGCCTTGGCCCTTGGCCCACACAGCATGGCCCACCTCACCAGCCCCACTGCTGCCCGCTGCCCGCTCAGCTGGTGGAGGCTGCTCCAGCTCGCTCCCACTGGATCCCAGATCCTCCCTGACTAGAACCCTGTGTGCCCAGTGGGCACAGGTGGGAG
>CAUYQV010081656.1:0-41649 GCA_963574575.1 Galagoides demidoff
TTGAGACAGAGCCTCAAGCTATCCCCCTGGGTAGAGTGCCATGGCATCACAGCTCATAGCAACCTCCAACTCCTGGGCTCAAGCGAGTCTCCTGCCTCCACCTCCCAAGTAGCTGGGACGACAGGTGCCTGCCACAATGCCCGGCCATTTTTTGGTTGCAGCCATCATTGTTGTTTGGCAGGCCAGGGCTAGGGATTCAAACCCGCCACCTTAGGTGTACGTGGCTGGAGCCTTAGCAGATTGAGCCACAGGTGCCGAGCCCATTTTAAACTTTTGTAGTGGTTGCCATAGAGTTTGCAGTAGACATTTATCATTAATCCAAGTTCTATTTCAATTAACAGTATATCACTTCATAGGCAGTGGAAGGATTTTATAACAAAACCTGCCCATCTTTTGTATTATTGTTGCCATTTGTTTCAATTATATATAAGCATAAATAAGCATATACATGCTTGTAAGCTTACATAATTGAATATGTTCCATTATATTTCACATATTATTATTTGGTAACTAATTTTGTCATGACATATTCAGTAATTTTTCTCTTGATTAATGTTATTCTCCATTATTGGCAAATTAAGAATTAGGAAAATATACATTTTATTGTACCTTCACTTTCTCTTTTTAGATGCTCTTATGCCTTTAGATATGGTTCTAACTTATATCATTTTTCTTCTCTGAATAACAACTCTTAACATTTCTTGCAAGAAATATTTACTGGAAACATACTCCTTCAATTTTTATTTGTCTGACAAAGGCTTTATTTCCTCTTCACTTTTTAAAAATAATTTCACAGGTTATAAAATTTTAATTTGGTATGTTTTTCTCCCTCAGTATTTAGACTTTTCATTTTATCCCCCTGCTGGAGGGAGGGAGAAACCAGATCTTTGCATCTTTATAATAGGTAAGGTGATTTATTTTATTTATTTATTTTTTTTTTGCCTTCTGTCTTCTTTCAGAATTTTTTCTTTATCTTTGATTTCTGTAGTCTTTAAAGTGATATGCCTGGTGTCGTTATTTTCTGTATGTACTGCTTTTCATTCTCTAACCTTCTTGGATCTGTGGTTTGTTGTCTGATATCAATTTGGGGAAATCCTTGGGCCTTGTGTTTTAAATGCTCTAGTTTTCTATTGTGATATCACCAAGTTATCACAGAGACTCTGTGGCCATTTTAATAAGCCCATCTAAATCATCTTTATTTCTATTGTATAGTGTTTATCTCTAGCATCACTTCTTTTCATTTTATTCCAAAGAATTTCCACCTTGACCCTCTGTTCTTCCATGCTATCTACTTCATCCACTACAGCCCTTCCCCTGTTAATCAGAATTGCTATAAATTCCAAGTCTGATCATTTTACCATTACTACCATCTCTGATTATAGTTTTGATGCTTAGATTTTTCTCTTCAAACTGTGCTTTTTTTTTTTTTTTTTGCCTTTTGATTGTTTTGTAGTTTTCTTCTTGCTAGTTGAATATGATGACTTAGGTAATAAAGAACTACTTTAAAAAGGTCTATAGTAATATGACAGTAACATTTAGGAGAAGATAAATAGTTCTATAGTTGCATAATTATGTTTCAACCTTTTAATAAACTTGTACCTCTGAGAAGTGAACCGCATATCTGCTTCCCAGCCCCTTCACCTCACTCACTGGGGACAGGAGAACTAATGTGGGGTGCAGTTTAGTATTTAGCATCCTTCAGGTCACATTGGCTCTAATAAAACCTAGCAGTTAAATAGTTGTTCTCCTAAAGGTAGATCCTATTAAGCAGAACAGAGTGTGCTCTGTATATTCAAATGACTCCTTTCATTCCACCCCCCTAAACTTCTCACCACCCATACCGACCATCAGACACTCAAGGAGACTTTTTGGATAACCTAGCTGAGCTTCAGGTTGTGATAGTCATGAAAGTGGGTGAGGGGCTGATGCCTGGATCTCCCTCGTTTTCAACTCTCAGATTTGTCCACAGTGAGCTGTAATGATTTGTGAATTGTAGTTCAGGTTAGCCTTCCCAGGAGACTCAGGCTCATCTGTTTCTGTGGCATTAAGGTGTCATTCTCTGTGTTATCCAGTCAGCCTCTCTAATTTCTGTGGCAGTGGTTTGTCCTGTGGCTTCACTTCTCTTACATATTTGAGAACTGTTGATTTTTCAGTTTGTTCACAATTTCACTTGTTAAAATGAAGTGCCAACTTCTTTTTTTTTTTTTTTTTGAGACAGAGCCTCAAGCTGTCCCCCTGGGTAGAGTGCCATGGTATTGCAACTCAGAGCAACCTCCAACTCCTGGGCTCAATTGAATCTCCTGCCTCTGCCTCCCAAGTAGCTGGGACCACAGGCGCCCACCAAAACACCCAGATTTTTTTGGGTTACAGCTTTCATTGTTGTTTGGCGGGCCCAGGCTGGATTCAAACCTGCCACCTTAGGTGTATGTGGCTAGCACCTTAGCCACTTGAGCCACAGGTGCCGAGCCGAAGTGCCAACTTCTAAGCATTTTAGATACCAGCAGTATTTAACCAGAAGTTAACTAGAAGGTTAAACCAGAGACCAGAATTATCCCCTTACATTTTCTTTAAAATAAAATTATTTTATATGACATAATGTCTTAAACATTTGAAAAGAGATGTTTTATCTCTGTTCTTTAATTTGAAAAATGCTGATGCTTACTAGATAGTCCCAGTATTTGTAACAATCAATAACTCTTCTGCAGGTAGATTTTCTTAAATAAAATTTCATCATCCTTATTATATACTTTTATTTCTGGTTATATATATTAAAATTGAACACATCATTCTGGAAGGGTTTGAACAACTGGTAGAAAAGGTCCATTTCCTCCTTTTATCTATGGATCATAGGAATACAATGTAACATTCAGCATTCAAATTCACATGGAATTTATTTACTCCTCATCAACCAGAAACTATGCTACTGCATTGGATTTGGGGACATTAATATCTACTGCTTTTCATCAGATCTAGTCTACCATTCTTATTCATCAACATATTTTTGGAAACTTATTTTGTCATATTTTATATTCCATCAGTCTTCCTTTGATTGATATCATCCTCCAATCAGGTCATTAATAATGAGCAAAACATATTTAAGTTCAGAACTTTGTAAAATACCTCACAGACTGGCATTTATCCCCTTCCCAGCACTCTTTGAACACAATCAGTTTGTAATCCGTGTAATTGAAATATCACCCAACCCTACTTGAACTTTTATCTCATTAAAATATCGTATCAAATACCAATATGTTGAATGTACTTCCTCCATTGAGCAAGCTAGTATTTCTTTCAAACTACATTTTATAAACATTCTTAAGCAATGTAGAGCCAATCAGGCACATGGATTTTGATCATTAAAATGTAGATTTTGACTGAGGTAAATGTTATATCTTATCCCTGTAAACTGGGTTACAAAGGAAAAAGATTACTTAATCCCCTTGCTTGGTTGTTATTCAAGTGTCATGACAAATGTAGTGTTAAAATTTTTAAATTTTATTCAATTTTTTGCTTCTTTTTAAGCAAAGACACATAAGTTCAGTAAAAATTTATTTGGCATCCTGTAAGAAATAAGCAGTTCTGAAATCATAGTGAAGAATTTCCTAGAAAGAGATAGCAATCATGACATCTTAAGATCACTGTGACACCTGCGAACACTCCAGTTCCCAAGCACAGAAACTTAAGAAAATAAACACATTTGCAGGTATATTTTAAACTATATAAATTTTAACTACCTTTTTCAATTTTCTAAGATCCATCAGAGCAGTCCTTTCATTGTGTAGGAATGTGAGCTATTCTATTTTATCTGGTAACGGTCTTCTTATTTATGGTGATATATCCAACTACAAGCAAGAAAACACAGAGAAGAAATATTGAGAAGGAATTATCTGGAGCATATAAATATTAACAGGTAAAGGACTGAAGAAATCAATATGCTAGTTTGAATCATGTGTAATCACAAAATTGACACAGGAAAGCTGAAAGCACAACTCCACAGAGGGACAAGATTTTGCTTTTTATTTAATATTTTCTGGGTTATTAGTTTTCTTTTATTTGGCACACTTTGCTGCTATTTATTGTTTTAAATCTATTTCAGATCACATTGAAAAAAACTGAAAGTAGTCTATCGGAAAGCAAGTGTCAGTTATGTCTAGAGAAAATAAAAATAAAATAAGAATGTATGCTTAACTTTACATTAAACAACTTCATTTGCTTTCTTTATCGATTTATTATGTGTAAAGATGACACACCAAAAAACATGACTGAAAACTCAGATGGACAACTTCAGTCTTGCAAGTAATGACTTCCTGTAAGTCTCATAACTGATTTTAGTTAAGGCAACTAAGTTCAGCTGATTTTCTGCTAAAACACCCCTAGAAAAGATCATTGTGGCTCTTCTTCAATAGAATATTCAATTTCACATGGGCCCTATGTTGAACTTAAGCTTTATTTATTCAAGGGCTCAGACATGTGTTGGTATGTCTGAGCAACGCTGTGCCTTGTAATTCCGTGGTTCTCTACAGAGAGCTTGGGGAGATTCAAGCTAAATAATTCACCCTAAAAGAAAGTGAGTTTGGTACGCAGTTTTGAGTTACAAAGAGTCAGAAACAGGGTGATGTAATGTACATCATGTTTTTAGTCATTTTTTTTTCTGGCTTCATTCGTAAATTATATATATTTTTAAAAAGCTGCAACAAAATATAGTGAACATTAAAGGAGCTTCAACATTGACAGTGTAAAACATAAGTAGCATTTAAGTAAGCAGATTCCTCAGTAGTAGGAGATGTAATTTCAGCTGCGAATGTAAGGGGTATGAATAGTGTTGTACTACTTAGAAAATAAAAACACAGCATGGTGAATTAAATTTGAATTTCAGATAAGCAATGATTTTTTTTAACATGGGTCCCTAGTGATATTTGAGGCAACTTACACTAGGAAAATATATTGTTCATCTGAAATTCAAGTATAGAATGACATGCTGCATTCTATCAGGCAACCCTAGGCATAGCATCAACACTGGCTGTACCGGTGGAACGGATTAGGGTATTTAACTCAGATGTATTTGCCCTTAATGTTAGACAGCCCTGCATGGAATTCAGAAAGCAGATGTTCCTATGATGAGCAGCAGTATCACCGCACCAGCTATGTTTTCCTTCCGTTGGGTCTGAAGTTGTGGCCAGTGAATTTTTTCTATACTTTTCTTGTGTTCAGTATGCACTTCCTTTCTCCCTTCCTGGTTATAGCTTTGGAAACGCTTTTTATAATATATTATTAATTGAAAAAAAAGAAAATATGTAAGAAAAATAATCAACTATAATAACTAAAGTAAAAAATATATAAAAGTAATACAACAAATGTTAAGGCCTATCATCTCTCATATGAGCAAAACACTATATCATGGATAGCGTGAACATGTCCCATTACCTTCCTCAATGGAGAACACCAGTAGTCTGACTTTTCTGTCAATTTTTTGCCATTTAAATTAGCTTTCCTTTTTTAACATGAGTAGGTATTTCTCAGCAATATGTCATTTAGTTTTTTTTTATGCCTAGAGTTATAAATTGTATTATTATGGGTAAATAGTTTTTGTAACTTTCTTTTCTAAAGTGTATCTATCTTGTGGGCTATTCCTTTAACTCATGTGTTTCCACTGCTACCTACCACCTGACAGATAAACATAATACAAATTATGTAACCATCCCTGTTGAAGAATATTTCATTTTTTCCTACTTTTACTCTTGTTATTATAAATAATGCTTCCCTGGCACTTCACTTGCAGGTTTTCAGGTGTACATTTGCAGTATTGCCTCTTTAAACACTTTATTAGGGAGAGAATTATTGATTTGTATATCATGGGCATATTATGTTTTACCAGATAAGTCCATGTTATTTTGAAAAGTGGTATGCCAGTTAAAATCCCACCACCAGTGTCTAATGTTTCTTCTTTCTCCATATCAATACCAGCACTTATTATTTGCAGACTTCTTAATTTTTGCCAATCTCATGGGTATAAAATGGTGCCTCATTATCTTAATGTATATTTTTCCTGAATGCTAATTAAATTAAATGACTTTTCTATATTAAATGGCTATTCGCATTTCTATTTTCTGAAATCTGTTTTTAGTGGGGATCTTCATATTTTAAGCATTAATTTGAGAATTTTTATAAATTAGGAAAAAATAATGATTTTATATTTATGCTTGTTGCCAAGATTTCCTAGCTTCTTAATAAGACTTTCTTCTCTTTTCTTTATTCTTTCCATCAATCTTTTTTTTTAACTTTCTAATTTTTAATTATTATAGATATAAATGTATATCTTTATAGGATACATGTGATGTTTTAATACAAGTATACAACATGAATTAATGAAATAAAGGCAATTTGAGTATCCATTGTCCCAGGCATTTAAATTTACATTAGGAATATTCCACTTCTATTCTTTTGGCTAATTTAAAGTATACACTAACTGAATTGTTGATTACAGTCACCTCATTGTGCTGTCAAATACTATTCTTTCCATCTAACTATATATTTCACCTTTTCACATTCCTCATTATATCCCCACCTGCAGGGAGAATGGGGACTGAAGACCCTATTCTTGGCAAGGGAAAACACCCCCAGAAAAGGAGAAACAGAGAAATGAGCCAAGCAAGGTGGAATAATAACATTTTAGCTAGCTTACTCTTAAACTAACAGTTAAATTACTTGTTTGGGCAGTTTCTGCTTTTACTGGAAGACTAGCCTGCAACGGATAGAACTTACAAACACCCCTGCTGGGTCTGTAAGCACTCTGAGGAGCAATGGCCATAGAGGAAGCCATGTGCAAAGCCTGGGAAGGAACATTAACCAGTCCATCCCCTGCTCAGTCAACAATCAAAGCAAATACCCACTGTAGGGATTTGTATAATGGCCAGGACAGAGAGCACGGAAACAGCTGGAGCACTGAGATACGGGCAGGAGGGCTTATACCCTAACCATGGAGGGAAATGCCTCTGGGTAGAGATTAAGGGAAAATTTCTCTTTTCCATTGATTCTTCAGAGGAGACTGCTGCCACCACATCTGCTCCACAGGGAAACTAGAGGGGTCTAACCTCCCCCAGGAAATCTGTGTGTGTGACCACACACAGGAGGCTGACTCCACACAAGGCTCAGATTCTGGATTTCTCAAACCAGACCCTTACATTTAATGACTATAGACAGAATAAGAACTAACAAGCTTACTCAGAAAAGCTGCTGAGTAAGCAGCTTCCCTTCCTCAGCTTTCCCTTTGCTAAATGAGAATACAGCTTTCAGTAAAAGACGGGTGGAACAAACACTCAGGGCCACTCTCTGAAGCCCCACATGCTAGCAGTGGACCCCTGTGTTCCCACCTCTGAAAACTTTATTCTGTGTGTCCGGTCTCTATCTCTTGCTGCTTTTAATTTCATTTTCTCCAGTAAATTGCCACTGGTTCCACAAGTCTTAAAGGACCCTGCCCCTAGGGCAGGACCCAGCACCACCTCCCTGGCATACTTCACAGACTCTAGTAACCATTATTCTACATTCTGTCTCCATGAAATCAATGATTTTTAATATTAGGTCCCAAATAGGAATGAGAATCTGTGAGAGTGTGTTGTCTTCCTGTGCCTGTTGTATTTCACTTAATGTTCTCCCATTCCATCTATGTTGATGCAAATGGCAAGATTTCATTCATTTTTGTGGTTATATAATATTCCGTTGATTATATGTACCATAATATCTTTATTCATTCATCTACTGACAGAAGCTTATTTCTACCCCAATCTCTCTCTATATATCCTTTTTAAGGTAAATAACTCTTAAACTTACCCTTTTCTGACTATTTTCCTCTATTTTGAAGGGATCCTTTAATCTTTTTTATTCTTTTTCCTTCTGATTGTGTATTTTATAAATAGCCTGACATTGAGTTCACTAATTATTTCGTCTGCTAGGTCAGTTCTGCTGTTGAGAGACGCTGATGCATTACACAGTTTTTTAGTCGAATTCGCAAACTCCAAAACTTCTGCTTAATTTTTAAAAATTATTTTAAACTCTTTATTAAATTTCTCCGATCAGCTCCTCTTGTCTTAAAGTTCATTGAGCTCCTTTAGGACAGCTATTTCTCTTTCTGAAAGGTCACATAGCTCCATCTCTCCAGGATTGGTTACTGGTGACATTTTAGTTTGTTTAGTGAGAACATGTTTTCCTGAGTGTTCTTGAATGGAGAATGTTCAAACTTTTCCATTCTTGTGGATGTTCATTGATGTCTGGGCATGGAAAATTTGGGTATTTATTTTATTCTTCACAGTCTAGATTGTTTGAACCCATTGTTCTTGAGAAGACTTTTCAGATATTCAAAGGGAATTAAGAGTTGTGATCTAAGTCTTTGGTCAGTGCAGCTGTATCAACCCTGGGGCTGCTCAAGCTGAAGAATACTATGACTCTTGCTTGCAGACTCCTGGTGGTATCACCTTGGTGAACTTGAGTAAGATACAGGAAAATTCCCTGGAATATCAGGCAATATCTCACTTTCTTCCCTTTCTGTGCTGGTCTACAAGAGGAAGAGTGATGTGGTCACTCCCTCATGGCCACCAGAACCAGGTGAAAAACAAATGCCTTGCTAATAAACCAGCTAAAAGAGAAAAACTGTCAAACAGAAGGTAAGAGGAGTATACTTATAGCACCTAATGGCCCTGTTGAAGAGAAAACTTACAGCACAACTGCCTGTTGTTTTGCTTGATCAATCACCTGGGGCTCAACTCATTGTTTCTAAGATTTTGTTTCACAGGCTTGAAGATCCCTAAGTAAGGTGGAGCAGGGGTGGGGAGGTCAGTTCGATGCTTCAGTTCCTGCCAGAAGTATATTTCAAGGACCCAGATAAAAAGAGCCTACAGAAAGAAAAAGTTTAGACAAATAAATAGATAAGCAGATGCAGCAACATCACAGCTTCTGTTATCAACTTGCAGCATTAACCTTTGATTTTACTGTTTATAATTCCATAAATATTCTGAGCCTCTTATTCTAAGGGCCAGCACTTTTCCTCTTATCTTTCAAGTACTGTGCCATCTTTCCCCTCCCTCTTTTTTTTTGCAGTTTTTGTCTGGGGCTGGGTTTGAACCCACCACCTTTGGTTTATGGGGCCAGTGCCTTACTCCTTTAAGCCATAGGTGCCTTATCTTCCTCTTCTCCTTCTCTCTCACTCTCCCTTTTCTTCTCTCTCTCTACCCTTTCTCTTTCTTTCTCTCTCATTCTGCCTTTTCTTCTCTCTCTGAAAAGGTAAAGTGTAGTAAAATAAACATTTTGCATCTTGCTGTCCTAATATTTGTATTGAGAATTTATTACCAAGCCCACATGCAAATTCACACCCATAAAGTTCACACCTGCAGCCAGCCTAGTCTCACCCAAAACCTGTGGTGACTGTTGCCTGGCTACCTCTGATGTTTATTCTAAGACCAAGGGTTCTTAAGTAAATAGGTAGTGAATCTTGCCAGGACTGGGTACTTTTCCTTCAGGGCAGCATGTGTTTTTCTGGCCCAGGGTGAGTTCACAAATGCTGTCAAGGAACTAAGGCCTGGACTCAGGTGCTTCAGGAGTTTACTTGGTACTTTATTTTACTGCAACTGAACTGAGCTCCAGTTGCAAAACAAAGTTCTTTGAACTTTTCTCTTTTCTTTCCCTAAGTGGAAGAAGACTCCCTGAGCCATACTGCCTGTAGTTGAGGGGAATGATGCACACTGGCGTGGCTTGCTATTGTTAATGTCTCGCTGGGCCATGTGCACCCTAAGTCCACTGGCTCTGAGCCAGCACAAGCACAGTATTGCCCAAGAGGTGTAGATTTTATGGAGACTCAAGGCTAGTTTTTTCAGCTGGTAGTAGTGCTCATTGGAACTTGGATCTCAAGGTGAAGGATTTCCCTGTCTGGGCTGTCTAAGTGCCCTCTCTGTGGGCACTGGCAGAATTTTGCCCAGTACTGTGTTCCCCTGTTCCAGGGCAGCCCCGAGTTTCAGTGCAAAGTCCCACAGTCACTTCATTCTTCTCCTCACTGGGTGTGCTGGCCTGGCACTGCCGGGGGATGTGGGAAGGGTAGTGTAGGTAACATAAGATTGTTTTTGGTTTCATCTTCACTGCCCCTTTCCTTGATAAAATGTTAAAAACCGGTAGCGTGATCACTCACATGATTTTTGTTTCTTGCAAGGGTGCATGTTTGCATGAATAGTTGTTGAATTTGCGTTCATGCTGAAGGATGATCTTCAGGTTTCTGTTTGGCCATCTTGTTCCACCCCCTCCCCATCTACCATTCTGAATATGTCCCTTTGTTCTTTCTCTCACATCCTGTGCTGGATACCTGGGTTTTTTATTTATAATTTTTTTATGATTATCGCTTTTGATAGTCATCCGCTTCAACATTTCTAGAATCATGTCTCTCATTGGCTGTGGCATATTCTTAACCCATATGAATGTTACTTCTCTTCCATTTTTTTTGTTATCTCCTAACTGGAATCTCTTGTATATGTTATACCATTTCCCACTCTAGCACACACACACACGTGTTTTATTTTTGAGCATTCTAATTTTCTTTTTTGCTCCTGTTTGGGTGATTGTTTTAGATTTAAGTTATAACTTTTTAATGTGAAAACACACCAAAATGCCAAGAGTGGTATTTAGTGATGTCTAGATTGCTGCTAATATCATTCTACTTTGTAGACTTTTTATAACTAGGTTATGGCACTTTTTACTACAAAGATGTATTGTCAAACATCTGGCCTTTAGTTCTATCAGCACTTTAATCAAAATCTTCAAGTGAAAAGGCATCAGAACATATTGCATGTTAATAAAAAGTATATGGTTTACAGAAACAATCTTTGCTAGTTATCTTATAAATTTCAGGTATTTTTGTACCAGAATGACAAGAAGTTAAATCTTCACGTGTCAAGTTTTTACTTCAACTACTCTCTTATCCTGTCTTTGTGCTGTAAGGATTTTTTCACACATTTTCTCTGAGCTTTATTGGAAATTCTCAGTCCCTTCCTATGTTTTGCCATACCTTTCAGTTTTTTCCCTATCTGATTTTTCATTCTCCCTGACGTAGCCATTTCACATTTGAACAGATTGCTTACTTGCGCCTTCACATCTTCTAGGATCCTTATAATTACAGGAGCATCTGTGTGGTTTTCTCAGCCCACTCAAGCACATTTCACAGGCTAGAATTCCTGCTTCCATGAAGACACGAAGGGAGAAATGGGTCCGTGATGGTGGTATTAGGGGCTATGTACTGCCAGGGGAGCCTGAGCCACTGAACCAGGCATTAGCAATGCTCTGGAAAGACAACTTGAGTATATAAAGTTACAGCTTTCCCCTGCACAGGATTCCAGAGAGCATCTCTAACTTTAACTAAATACAGGGACAAATTACCACATGATCAGAGAAATTCTGAGGAAGACCTGGCAATGCAGATATTAAAAAACAAAAACAAAAGCAAAACCACAGGGAGCCACAGAGAACAACTTGGTGGAAAATGACCTGAAATGCTACCTCTTTATTCAGATAAGCGAAAAATTAGCCTGGGTGAGGAGTTACCCTGTTTGGACACTGATGGTATTTATTAGGGGTGACAGAAATTTCAATAAGCAGTAATCGTTGTTTTTCATAGATTAGATCTATAAAACTCAAAGTATTATATAAAAACTAACTAGAAGGATCTGAGGCAAAATGAATTTTGGAAGGCCAATATTTGCTTAATAAATGCTACTTCTGTCTACACTGCATGTAACAACACATTCCAAGAATGTAAGTTCATCTGTATTTCTAATTCCTGAATCCACCAGAATCTTTAATATTGGTGGTACATTTAAAATTAACTTTGCATTTAGAATAAGCGTGTCAATGGACTGGTCGGTATGCTTTTTGTTTATTTTATTTTTCTCCCTTATACAGAATTATGGCCATGAAAAAAATTTTCATAATATAAATTTAAAAACCAATATTACCCAAAGTTTAAATGAAAAACCCCAAAACCTAAGAATGATTTAAATTTGTACTTTATTTCAAATGCAAAAACCATTGCCTGTTTGTGTATTCCTTTACACATGATAGGTATAAATATATGAGATCTTTTACCACCTCTCAGATTAACATTGCAGTAAGATTTTTTAAAAGTTATCATCTTGATGTAGACATGTGATTAATGATTAATGGCCTGGAATTATTTCAATTATGTAAAATAATTAAGAACTACTTATTCACAGCTTTAGGATCTGCACTACAAAATCAAGACCTATATAGAAACTCAATATATATCTTTTGAAATATTTGTTTGCTAAACAAACAAATAAATAAATAAATAAAATTTTACATTTTAAATAATGATTCAGAGTTTATTAAAATAAATAATAATTTTTTTTCCTATAAATGTTTGTATCATTCTGAAAATAGAAACAGGGAAATGTAAATGTATTTCTTTATCCTTTACAAATATCTATCAAAACTAATTTGGGACACATTTCCTTTTTGTAAACATGACAAAAAGAAGTGTAAAACATCTAGAAATTCACTACATATGTAATTTCTAGTACAGAAATACCCTCATGTCAGTGTCCTCTGTATTTCGAATGGATAAATGTGAACTCATTAACTGTAACTGTTAATGATGAAGCAGATATTTAACATTCTACCAAGAAACTCTAAAAAAAAGTCTAAACTAAAAAGGCTTCACTGATTTTTATATAGTTGAATTTAAGTCACTTCTGAAATTCGCAAAACAGAAAAAGGCCTAAGGGCTAAAAGAGTCATCATTAGCCTAAAATTAGACTGTATCTAATTACAGGTTTAATCAGTACCACATCTTATGAATCACTAACTATATTTAAACATCTGCATATCCAATGACAGGTGTGTCTTCATAGTCATTATCTGGAGAATTCACCTTCCATATTAGACACTTACCATAATTTAGAATATTCTAGTACTAACATTACCTTGCTTGTATGTATTATGTTTTCTGCTCTTCAGAGCATTTCACAATCAATGATACTCCTGTCTTGTTCAAGGTGTGGTGTAGGCAGGGACTTTGAACAGAACAGGTGAGGAGACTAGGACTCAGAAAAACTGCATTATTTGCCTAAGTCATTAATAATTAATAGCTGAGATATTCTTTAAATATGTCTTATCACTGATACATTGAATGTTAAATATACTGATCAATCAATTACACTTTTGTAAACTTCTGATTACTTTGGCTCTGCAAATTTAAGGTTATCTAGCCAGAAAATCAAACAAAAGGAAATAATCCACTTTTCTGAGTAATAGGGTAAAAAATTAAACCCTGATGTAAAGTTGCAATTTAACCTGCACTCAAAGCTGAAATCATTTGTTGTCTTCTTATGGCAGATACCTACCACCACACTGACTGGCACACACATCCCTTTTTCATTTACAATCATGCACTGCACAATAACATTTCAGTCAATAACTAACTACATATAGAATGGTGGTCCTCTAAGATTATAACAGTATATTTTTACTGTACTTTTTCTATGCTTAGATATGTTTAGCTACAAAAAAATACTTACCGTGTGTGGTAAGCTATACCATGTAGCTTGTGTAAGTACATTCTAAGAGGGCCATACAATGAATTGCTGCATTTCTCATAATATATCCTCATGATTAAGGGACTCCATGTACTCTAATTGGAAAGGAAATTTAATGTACCAAATTCAAAATGGCTTTTGGTTAATTCATTTTCTGTCTCTCTCTCTCCCCTCTCCTGTGTTCTATATGCTTAGAGCAATTCACTTATCAGTCATAGGCATGTCTTGTTCAAGGTGTGAACATTCTTCTAACTTTCTCCATCACAGATTTCTTTCCATATCTAGAAGAATAGTGAATGCTGCCAGCTTCTAATCCCAGGTTTGCTTCCAAGTACACGGTACCAATCATGTCTATCTATCCTTGTGTTCTTTTATGTCTTCTCTGAACTGCTTTGTTGCAAAAATGCACTGATGTTAATTACAAAGGACTTAACATAATGTGAAATTTAATATTTACTTTTGGAACACAAACAAGAGAGATTAATCCTTAAACATCATTATCTTTACCATTTCCATGTTTTCTAGAATGCTATAAAGTTGCTGGTTCCTGTGAAGCGTTTATGGAATATGCTTCTCTCAGTCAAAAGTTGGCAACACTTCCGAAAGGTCATCTGATCATTCAATTATTTACTCATTTGCTTTTCATTTTTCTTTGATATTCAATGTACTGTTAAGAGAAAAATAAATAAAAAATAATAAGTAGCAAATAAAGATCTCAAACTCAAGTCTATGCACCTCTAAAACTTTTTTTTGAATATTAAGCAAATGTTTTTCTAAATGCTTAATGATTGAAATTTCACTAAGATGTGCGTATCACTGGTATATATCTTTGCTTGGTCTTGTTTTTGAATCCCAAAGGCCCAGTTTAAGGCAGTAACGGGAAAGTAGGTGAGAAAGCTGTGACACCCCTCCAGGTCTCTCTGTTACTCTTGCCTTTCTGTTCCCCTTTACTAGAATAAGAAAGATTCATGATACAAACTTGCACTAAGAATTCTTGTATAGGTAAAAGAACTGGAAAGAACTTTAAAAATCCTTTCGTCCTTCATTTTTCTCACGAATTTGCCAATGCCTAGCGCCTATACACATTGACATTAGACAATAAGAACTGGGAAGAAAACCAATGTCGCCTTGATTCACATATTTCCCAAAATGCTGCATAGAATATGCATATTTTGTTAAAGAAGCATATTTAATCAAAAGAGGTAGAAGAGAAATGCATTTTTAATAATTATCCATATCTCTAACCTGGTAAGTTTTATGTATATTATTTGTAAACAGCTCCTGTGTACCTTCCAAAGACACAACACCTACGTGGAATATGTTACCTTTATTGAAGTAGATTACCTATTTAAAAACAGTGATGCTCATTTCAAGATAATTTTTCATTCTCCTTAGAGATAGAACATTGGAGTTGGGAGTCATAGGTTAGTAGATAAACAATCTTATTACTGGCTTAGTTGAGATAGCTAGTGTATGTAAGAATCTGACATAAAACTTTCAGGGGGGAAAAAAGATGTGAGGGATAATTAGACATAATATTAATGTGAGCAGTAAGGGGCCATCCCTGATTATTTAAGTTGCGAAGCCATTATTACTTTCTTCTTCACAAGATGTGAATGTGAACATAATTATTTCCTATCCACAACTAATCATAAAAGATTTTCAAATAACATTTTAAAAAAAAAAAGCTACAAGTGATTCACTCAAATATAAGTCTGCCAATTTATTTTAGGAAAGATAGATATCACCAGTCCTATTCTTAGTACAGATTAAAGGAAAACCCACAAATTCTAACATTGGTGACCCACTTTAAAATCCCGTACAAAGAATCAAAGAGTTGTAGAACTGGAAGAGGCCTCAGAGATAACTTCTTCCGACTTCTTCATTTTCCAGACTAAAATGTAGGGTTCAGAAAGGTTAAGTGATTTGGCCATGGTCACAGAACTAATAAAAGGCAGAGCTAGTCGGAAATGTAAAGACTGTGTTTCCTGTTCCCTAAAGCTGCTTTGTAAAAGTTATAGCTTTCCAAGGGGGAAAACATGATGGTAAAAATGAAGAGAATGCTTAGTGCTACAACTTTGATATGATTTGAAAAACAACAAGGCAAATAACAAACCATTTTGGGAGCTGAAGTTGTGGATCACCATTAAAAGAACATTATGGATTATGTGGTTGCAAGAAGTCAATGTGGTTATTTATTCTAAACAAAAAAGAAAACCATATAAAACATTGCATGATTAAAAATGAGCCAGTCAGAGCAAAGAGAATTGCAGATGTCTTATTTTTTACATTTAAAAGGACATAGCATAATCTAAGCATAGATGGCTGCATACCTATATTTTCTTTTGGTAGGAGTTATTAGTTTAATTCCACTGATCTTCTGGAAGGTTTGCCACATAAGGATTCGTTAGGATTTTTAACTAGTATACAGATAATTCAGAAGTGTCTTCTCTGAGCCTTACCTTCTTCCTTGGATCTTCTATTCATCTTGCTTCCTGATGACATAATGGCATTTGTCATCTTCTTAAAAGATATATTGATCATAATATAGGTGAGGGCATTCTGAAGTTTCCCAGCATAATTGGGAGAAGAGTAACATATATACACAAACTTATTATTAAGCCATGAATTAAAGATAAATTCCCTGTACTACTCTTATTTTGTATTGTCTACAGTGTTAATATTATTCTTAACTCCAGTTAGACATAATAGCAGAGTGTGTATGGGGCCAACAAAAGCATAAGTCTTAGAACTTTTCACAATTGATTTACCAGTCAGGAGGGTTTTTGCTAGTTATTCTGTGGAATTTTAATCAGTTCCTGAAGCCATTTACATTAAAAATTTTGCTTCAGCTTACTGTTGAGGTAAAAATACATCTACTATTAGTAGTTTTTAACTTATAAGTTTATCTGAGAAATGATTTTAAAGCATTAGAAATATTCTGTTAATGGAAGTAAATGGAGATCTTCATTGGGAAGGCCTCTCAAAAAGCTAAGACATAGATGAGAATTCAACAAAAAAGGACAAGATTGCTAAACAAAGCAGATGGTCTAAAACCCGGTGATGACATTTTATACAGTATTTCACTTACAGGAAACCACATAGACATTCAGTCATGAATTTTATCTTTTTATACGACCAGATTTCAATGAGTTTAGTGGGCCATTTGATGGCTTACATTATAAGAAGTCTTTAGAATTTAGATAAGGAAGAGGAAGTCACAATGAAACAAAAGAAAAAAGTGATACCCAAAAAAATCTGGCAGGAAATTTTAAACCAAACAAACAGATATTATAAATAAATAGCTACAGACATTCAGAGCAAATGAATTTTCAGGTTGGTGAACATAGCGACCATATCTCCTTTGAGCAAAAATGCTATGTATTATTTAGAAAGGTTAGAGAACTCTTTTATTTAAGTCGACATTTGCCAAGTTGATAATGAAACTTTGAGCTCACCAAGTGCATTAGTGTTTCATTCTAGAATTCATGGTATCTATGTAAGTCAATATGACAATCATTAAAATGGCAAAGCATTTCAACAGTGGTGGAAGCAATATCTACAAAGTCAGGTCTGGTGTTGGATTCCAGTTATGTCACTTAAACAGCAGTGCCTAAACTGAAAGACATCGTAAACTTGCTGAGCCCATATTCCTTATCTATAAAATGGAGGTTGAAATTATTGTACAAAATAGGCTTGTTTTGGCGATCAAATTTTTTATATATGGTCCTAAGCATTTTGCTTGCCTCATACTAATATTAGTTATTTTCCTCATTATATATTAAAATTCTATTTTGATAATCTTAAATTTTTATTTAAATTGTTATTTAAATGATTTTTCCACATTAATGACAAATATTTATAGTGTTCTCCCAAATGATATAGTGCATAAAATTGTATTCACTATCATTACTATATAGGCATTAGTTATGTTACATTTTAATATAGTGATACCTTTGAGGTATATAGTATTCTTTTATAATATATTAAATTACCCTAGACTAATAAGAATATTTTAAATGTATGTGTCTCGGTATTTGCATATGTATGTATATGTGCATATCTGTGTGTATGAGGGGGCTTTGTGTGTGTGTGTAGTTCTTAATTCCTTCACTTTCTTCCCCAGTTATTAGTCATCACCACATGGTAAATAGTGGATGTGACTTCACTACTTAGTTCACCTCTATTTGGTTTCTTCTAATTTGCTTAGAGCTAAAAAAAAAAAACAAAACTAAATTTGTTAGTAAAAGTCCAGAGTGTCTGTATGTATGTGTGTGTGTGTGTGTGTGCACGCATGCTGAAGAATAAGATAAGAAGGAGTCAGTACATAAATTTTTGTTGTTATTTTTTTTCATTTGTTTGAACTTGTAATATATTCTGGCTGCTAAGACTCTGACTTTTCACTTTGGCTTCACTCTCTGTTCCTGATACAGTAATTTGATGGACTGGTTATTTCTATATAGGTGAGGATCTAGTACCAATGTACTATAAAGAGGGATATAACACTAGCCTTTCATTGATTCTGTTCAAGTCTATTTGAATTTATGGATTCAGTTATGAAAATAAGTCGAGCTAATTTATTGTGTTTAATTGACAGTATTCATTAACAACATCTGAGTCAGCAGAGGCAGATACTGTTCAGAATTTTTCTTCTTTACTCACAGATTTTTGCCCATTTAAAGGTTCTAGAATGTGACATAAAATTTTCCTAGTTAGATTTTTAGACACTGAGGGTGAACAGTAGTTGTGTGCACAATTTACTGTTTTGTCTTGGTTTTCTGATCAAAAAGTAAATTCCGTTTCTTTTAGAGGTGTTTTCTTTCACACAGCTTTCTTTGAGTGTCTTGGTAAGTCATATTGCCACCTACTGGCAGCCTCCAATATAGCAGCCACATTTTGAGTGTCCAAACTAGGTAAGCCTCTCTTTTAAACAGAAACGTGGTGACCAGGTTGTTGAAATTATACTCTAATTATTTCTCTAAATATATAAGACAAAATAATAGGTATTAAATATATATGGTTTCATTCTTATTAAAAAATAAGTAAAATGGGGCCTGCAAACATTTTTGTAATTCCATTTTAGGATTGTTTGGAATAGCCTTTATTTTATGCTATCATGCCACACACAACTCTACTGGCATATCACAAAATAACCTTGTTTCTTGATAGATAAGAAAGTGTTTCCTTTTCTTCTGTGTGTTTGATGCAATGAAAATTATATAAAATAATAACCAAATTACTATGACCTGTCAAATTTAGATATAGAATGTTAGAAAGTACAGGTATCCTGAAGTAGATTTAAGATATTTTGTTTTAATTCATAATTCAGAAGTATCTGATTTGAGTGACAGTAAAAAACAAGCAAAGCACAAACAAGCACAAAAGGAATTCTCAGACAGATGAAAAGCACTTACCTCCAAAATGATGAGTTGTGATGTCTACTCTTTGAAATCATAAAATAAGCCCTTGACCTACTTTTAACCTAATGGCTATAAAACCTTGACCATTCTGTGGATATCTAAATTCAATGGAGTTGTAAGTAAGAGGAGGTTGAAGTAAATTTCCATCTCTTAGTTGAAGTACAAATACATTTACTGGCAACCTTTAATTATTATGAACTACTGAAGCATCATTCATGTCCAAAGTGTCTTATTAAATGTAATTAATGGGTTTAAAAGTTCCTTCCCCTTTCCTAAAGAGCTCAACTAGGAGTAAGTGAAATTAAGTTATGAAATTGCACTTACAAAATCAATGACTGTGTTGGAGGTGACTTTAACCTTCTCCTTTCAGAGTTATTTAGAATTAAGTAAATAGTAAGAACATAATGTGTGTAAACATTCAGCTTCCATCTTCTTGTTTTAAAAAAGACTACTTTTGTAATAAAATATTCAATGCTTTTTTTTCATTCTTTACCTATATGCTAATGCAATGGCTGCTTTATTATATTTCTATATTACTTTAAAGTTGTGTGTTAGCACTAAGATATTTTAAACACCCTTTTTTCTATTTTCCATCTCTTGTTCCTTGTTTTCACAATATATTTTATTGTCTCTTTTTGCTCCTCTCATTTTTAACCCAAGACAGTTTTCCCAGGAATATACAATCTCCCTTAAGCAAGAAAAAAATGTATTTAATAAAATGTATTGAATATATAATGAATCAAATCAAGTGAAAAGATTTAAAAATGTAAATACTTTTCCTAAAATGGTTGTTTCTCTTATTCCCGATTTCCCTCAAAATTAAAAATATACACAATTTTGCCATTTGAATGAGGTGCCTACTCATTTATATTAGAGTAAGATGTATTGAGGGTGAACAGTAGTTATGTGCACGATTTACTGTTAATGATCAAATATTATTTTTAAATACAATTTCATTTTAGGGATTTGATGATATTTAATTTTTTAATATTTTTCATAGACAAAACAACAACAGTCTTGGAGTTAATTAGTCACTGACAAAAGCTATGAATGTTTCTCTTTAAAATAAAAAAATTTCTCTTTAAGATAAGGAAAAATTTCATGCCCCTCATCTTGAATCCACCCAATGTTGCTTAGGTAAATACTGCATATTTTAGGGTGCAAAAGTGGCTTACGTAAAGTGAAGGTGACAATTTTTTTTTATTTCAAAATGATGGGTAATTCATTCCTTGAGGAATCACTGTCAATAATACAAATATGAATTATAATAAATAAAAATTTTAATTTTACAGTAAATTATTCAGAAAAAGGGTATAGTCAGTTTGTGAAGTAAATGATTCCAACAATATCTATGCTGATTCAGACTTTAAAACAACTCACTATAATCTTAAAAACTAAGTAGGTGCAACTGAACCAAGACCGATATTGACTCATGAAGTTATGGAGTGAATTGGTCAAATATTATGCATCATTCAATGTTTCATGTACATGTGCCATGCACTTTTCTTCTTGAAGAATTTAAATATGGATTATACAGATTTGGCAAGTTAATGAAAAACTTTCCATTTATACTCTGCACTAGTTGTTGAATTTCACCATTCTGTTATTTTACCGTACTGTGGAAAGAACTTAGTAATGCTAACAAAACACCAAATAATTCTTTAAAACATATTTATGTTTTTAACTATGCAAAGGAAAGACACAAACTTTTCAAATTTAGCATGGGAAGTTGATTATTCTAAGACTGCATACTTTGGAGGAAATCCAGAGATAGGAGAGAACATAAGACTGAGATTTCCTCCTCACATTACCTATTAAATGTGTGAAATGCAACTAAGGGCATTCTTTACAATACATTCTAATTATCTCCTTTAATGACAAAGTTTTTTGAAGACTTGAAGATGAAAAAAAAATAATTTTGTTAGGTAATCTAGGCACAACATAAAATTATGAGGTGGAAAGACCCATTGCTTGAGGCAAACACTGTATCTTTTTCACTTAAGAACTCCTGCTGGGCACTTCCAGCACAGGTCCTATGACCTTCACAAACCACATTCCTCCCTGAAAGTTCACATTTGCCTTTCCTTAGACTTACTGGGTGTTGCTTTAGCATTTGAGAAAGCTTTATCTATCCACTGCCACATGTAAGTAACAGATTTCTGTATTTTTTTCTGTAGTGAAATAATATTGTCTGAAATTCTAATTGAAAGAACATGAAATGTTCTGTAAGAAAAGCCTTGGCTTTTAGTTTACTCAGTCTATACCTTTGACCGGCTTTGTCAGTCACTTTCTGATCAGTCACTTTTCTGGTTAGCTGCTGAGACTCCATATCCTTCCAGCCCCAGCAACTTCCTCACCTACTCATTCTTTTCTGGCTCCACCTTCTCCACTTCCCAATTTTCATTTTTAGAGTCTTTTAAACTTTAATCCTTACATTTTATCTCTTCATCCCTATTAATTCCTAGATGACTGCGCTAGCTCTCGTCGTTAGGAATACCTTATATTTACCAATAATTTCTCCATTTTTTATCTTTGACTCCAAATCAATCCTCTGGACTCTAATTTTATTTCTAACTGCCTATTCACAAACACTTCCACTAAATATCCTAATGGTTTCCCAAATTTCAATATGTCCAAAACTATGCTTTTAGTTTTTTTTCTTTAAATTTATCTCCTTCTATGATCCTCATGAAGGGACATCACTGGTCTCCTACTTGCTCAGGAGAAATTTATCAAAATCGGTCTTGTAGGCCAGATGCAGTGGCTCATGCCTATAATCTTAGCACTTTGAGAGGCTGAGATGGGTGAATCACCTGAGCTCAGTAGTCAGAGACCAACCTGAGCAAAAGCAAGATCCTATCTCTAAAAATAGCTGGCATTGTGGTAGGCACCTGTAGTTCCAGCTACTTGGGAGTCTGAGGCAAGAGCATCACTTGAGCTCAAGAGTTTGAGGTTGCTGTGAGCTATGAGGCCAAAGCACTCTACCAAGGGTGACAAAGTAAGACTCTGTCTCAATCAATCAATAAAATAGGTCTTCACTTCTATCTTCTTTTCATAACCAATGAGACCAGTTGATTAAGCAGAGCTCTACCTTAAAATATATATCAAGTTCAACTACTGTTACTACAGTAGGTTACTTGAAGCCATATTTTCCCTTCCAACATATTCACCACTCACTGTCCATAAAAATCTATTCAGAAGACAGGTCAGATCATGTTACTCCCCTGTTCATAGCTTTCCAATAGCTACTTCTGATAATAGGCTATCAGAAGTCCTTGCCACAGTCCACATGGTGCAACATAAAATGGTCCTTGGTTATATCTCCAGTTTATCTCCTATTATCCTTCCTACCTTCTCAAACAATCCTATTTCCTTCCTGCCTTCTCAAACAATCATTGCCTTTTGCTATTTCTTGTATACAGATCAAGGTTGTATACCTTATTCACCCTAGAAGTGGATTCTTCAGTATCTCCTATAGAAAAGAACCAAGTCAGCTAATAATTTGATTTCTGACTTGCTAGAATCTGAGCAAAGAACCAAGTTGAACTTTGCCATAATTCAAACTGACATGACTGTGAGCTAATAAATTTGTTTTGCAGTAATTTGTGGCCTTTTGTTACAGCAGCAATGAAAAACTGATAGAGCACTTGAATTCCATGCCTAGTGTAATTAATAATATTTTAAAAACTCAACTTTCTTCTGTTTAGACAGCTTCTATAATAATTTCCCAAATGGTCAAGGAAAGAATTGCTTCTCTTTTTTTGTGGGTAAAACTTCATCCATCCTGATAGGTAAGGGTTCACAAAATCTGTTTCTTGACAATTAATTCATCCACTCATTCACTGATTATCCTCTTAAATTTATTCATTCGACAAGTATTTATTAATTTTTAGAATATGTAAAGACTACTTCAAATGAGGAAAATATGGTAGAAATTAGGAAATGCTTGATCCCTGTACATATACATGGATAGTCTAGTGAAGAATACAGAAATACATGACTAATTTAGCATGATGTGGTAGACACTTCCAATATGGCGCCCAATAAGTTAGACCTCCTTGTACTCATGCCCCTGAACAATGTGATGTTTCTTCTCTTTTCAACAAAGTGTAAAGTCTGCCTTCTCCCTGTCTTGAATCTGGACTGGCCTTATAACTTGCTTTGACAAATAGAATGAGTTGAAAGTTTAGTGTCTTGGTTCTGGATTCTAGGTCTTAGACGTATTACAGTTTTCTTTCCAGTGTAACCTGGTATTCTATCAGTCAGTATGGGATAGACTGTCTCCCATACTGAAGAGTGAGAGGCCATTAGTTACCATCAACTTCCAGAAATGTGAATAAAGCCATTTTCATCCTTACAGTTGAGTGAACCCAGGAAAGACCAACAGATGAAGTTCTATGACCAACTCACAGAACATGAGGAATGACATATTTTGTTGTTGTGTCTATCTTTGTTTGTTTGAAGCCACTGAATCTAGGATGGGTTGATATACAGCAAAGGTAAGTGATATAATCAATTAGATAATTAAAACTATAGAGATCATTAAAACTATAAGTAATTAAAACTATTTGCTATAGAGAAGAAGTATTAAGATCTTCTTCAAGATGCTTTAAGAAATAGTAAAGTCAAACCTTGAAGGATAAGAATTTTCAAGGTGAAGGGCATGCATGTTGGAGTTGGGGGTGGGAAGTGAAAGGGCAGTATATCATTCTAATTGGAGTAAATAACAGTCTAGGGTGAGAATCTTGTCACCTAGCCGGGTTCATCTGCCCACTGACCAAGAGAGAGCCAATATTCAGAGATAGTAGTGTTTACAGCAGAGAAAGAGTTTATTCCACATAGCTAAACAAGGAGATAAGAGAAATTCCTCAAATCTGCCTGTCTGAGAATTGGAGCAATTGAGTTTTTAAAGATAGTTTGATGGAAAGAAGATTAGCAATTAAGAATCTAATTGGCTGGTTTCAAGGCAGAGTCATCAGTCCTTTGGTATGGGCTGCTATCTCAGTGGGTCAATTACTAGAACCAAACAGAGGTAACAGTGATTATTATCAAGAAAATGAGGAGACAAGGGCTTATTATTGTTATTTTAGCCAAGCCTGTTCTTTCTCAAGGTTCTGGAGGCCTTTACTGTAGTTCTTACCTTGCTCCCCTTCATCACTTGTGAAGGCCATTTCAACAAGACCCAAATTTGAGAAAGTAAAAGAAATTAAGGAAGTCTGTGTGACAATAGGGGGAGAGAACCCAGGAGGGCAGTGGTGAGAAATAAAACCGGTGAAGATATTATCCCAGTAACATTTACTAAATTGGTGATGGAAGTTTTATTTAAACAGTGAGAGAGAGATAAGTGAAACAATAGGGCCACATCCCTAAAAAAAGAGTATCATAGCAGCACGGTGGAGGGAGAAAGATAGATTTGTTGGGGCATAATATACCATAAACCTGAGTAAAGTAAGTTAATTATCACAATTTCTCAGTGTGTTAACAACAGAGTAAACAAAATCAATTGACCAAACTGCTAGGAGACTATCTTAGCTGAAGCCTTTCATGTAGGACTCCAGAGCCTCACCACTGAGCCAACTACTCCTATGGTAGGTAAAGCCCCCAGGTCTGCATAAGGAAGCAAAGATCATCATTAGTTATAAGTTTTTTTTTTTTTTTTCTGTAGCTAAAACAATTGCTAACCAGAAAAAAACCTACATTTACAGAAGTGCTTTTAGAATGACCTAGTTCTAAGAGTATGAGTGATTATTCAGTTTGGCCCTTTTATTTTATATATAAAGAAGCCTCTTTTCAAAAGGGTAGATAATCAGCATGACGTACCCATGCTAGGTAATGATGGTATTTAGAGTTGGATCCATGTCACCGGAATTCCAGTTCTGTGTTTTAAATAAGACTTGAATCTGTTGGCTATTTAGCTGCCTCAAACTTGAGTGGTACTTTATTAGATACTTCTTACTAATTTTTTGGGTTTCTTTTGAGACAGAGTCTCGCTCCTGTAGCCTTGGGTAGAGTGAGGTGACATTATAGCTCACAGCAACCTCAAACTCTTGGGCTCAAGGGATCCTCTTGCCTAAGCCTCTGTAGGAGCTGGGACTACAGTTGTACACCACCACGCCAGGCTGATATTTTTATTCTTAGTAGAGGCGAGTTTTCTCTCTTGCTGAGGCTGGTCTTTAACCCCTGAGCTCAAATGATCCACCTACCTCACCCTCTCAGAGTGCCAGGAGTACAGACTGAGCCAGAGTATTTGGGCCTTCTTACTAATTTTTGAAAGCAGACTTGCTTCATTAGGCTTGTGATTGAGGATATCGTTAAGACATAAGTCACCCTTATGTCCAATTTTTGGTGCTCAACACTTAATGGAATTGTTAACAGTGAACTTTATCCTGTGTATATATGCTCCTATTTCCTTTATACTTTTTTAAACCAGCCCACTTTAAGGGGAAATTTTAAAAAATCTCATCACTTTTGGGTGACTCCAGCTATCCAAGGCTCCTTTGGCCAATGTTCAATTTAATGAGACATCTTTCATAAATTTGTCAGTGAAACGTTATAATTCACTGGAACGAAATAAAAACATAAATATATTTTCAGAGCCTAATTTTTTCTCTGTGTCCTATGGAGTATTTTCTATTCAGTTTCTACTAAATGGGAGATGAAGCTGGACAGCGTCATGGAGGAAAAGGAACTCTTACCACCACGGCAGGCATTTCGACATCTTCCTGGGCTGTTTTTCAATGGTGAACACCTCGCCAGGACAATATTGACAATGTTACATTTCAAATATATCTATGTTAGCATCAGAAACACATTCTTACTCATTGCTCAAAATATGGACATTTATGATCCTTTTCAATTCTTGAATTTAAGAGAGCTTTTCCTTCCTAATGGGATCATTTGAAGGAGAAAGCTCTTTTTGTCTGTTTCAGACAAGGCTGTTAATTTTTTCAGATTCTGTTCATGCAACACTTAATGCATGGAAGGATAAGGGAATCAAGATAAGGGAAAATGTCAGCAAAAAATTATCTCTTTCTCCATATACTTGTACTTGCTGACTACCAATAGGGTCTGTATTATACCTTTCTTTGTCTAACTCGTTATGCCTAACATTCCAATGCAACAGAAATGGGATGAAGGATAGCCTAGCTTGATGCCTTTTCAAAATTACAGAGTCCCGAAAGTCATTCCGTTCAGACAGATATATGTAGACAATACCTCGCTGTCAGTGAAATTGATGCGTACAGTCCTGAATGCAAAAATGTACATTGAACAACAAAGAAAGAAATGTGATATTTCACATTTGAAGCTTTCACATGGCTTTTGTGCTTTGTGTGAGTTCTGAATTCATTATCAAACATATGCTTTCAAAATCAACTCAAAGAGCTGCCAAGGGATAATTTAGGGCAGGGAAAAAAAAGTGAAAACACTCTCTTTTAGAGTTTAAACAATACCTCATTTTCAAATAAAATGTCTATAGTAAATTGCAGATTGAGGAGAAAATGATTATATTCTGTGATTTAGCTTCTTAAGCCACAGAACTCTTTTGATAAGATGGGGCATGCACATGAAACGTAAATGAAAACGCAAGGTGTATGCAATTTTGTCATCTGCGATTTGGGGGTGGTTTGAATATGATTGTGTGTATGTGTGCGTACGTGCACCTGTGCGTGTGCATGTCAGAAGGCATTGTTTTAATTTCCTCCATGACTTCTCTTATCAACTTATTTGGATCTAATGGTGCTAACAGTTTGCTCACCTTTCAACTCCTTTTATGTTTCTCCCTGGTTTGAAACAACATAAATTTGGCTTCCTCATCAAAAAGCTCATTTAGCTGCAGCTTGATTGCAAGCAATTTGCCCTAAGTAGCTCCATCTTTTAATTGTCTATGCCTTTTTCCAATCTATAAACTGTAACTTCAGGCAGGCCATTTTTGTCTTATTATTTTCTCCTTAGAAAAGCGTATCTAATAATCCCCATATCCTGTGGCTTTAGGCATCCCTCACCACATGAACAAAAGGAATAGAATTTTCATGTAGCTTTAATTGATTTAAAAAAATAAATTCAAAAAATGTTGGTATCTGGAAAGAGGTAAATCAAATATGATCCACAAAAGTTAGTGTTATGTCTCTTGTTATTTTAAGGGGAAGAGGTAAGAAGGAAAGTGGAACATCAATTTCTGTGACTGTGAAGGGCAATAGCAAGAAAGTTCTCCTTGATATCAAAAACATTGTAAAAGGGAAGATTTTTTTTATACCAATTTTGATATTCCCAAAATTCTTGTTTTATTCTGGGGCTAAAGAAAGATATTCTGGGCTGACCTAGCATCCTTTTCTCTGTTAAAGGCATAAAATATGGCATCATTATATCTAGATGTGCTCAATTCTATGCATAAAGCACCCTTTACAGAGAAAAACTCAAAGTATATAAGATATGCTTTCTAAATTCTTTATTACTTGCGACTGATCTCTTTGCCCTAATGCATAATCTAAGGGTGTTAGAGTATTAGCATATTCATGAATAATCCATGCCAAACAAGCAAACTATATATCTTTCTGATCTACAGTTTAGTTTAATTATTCTAAAGGTAACTGATAAATTATTATACCCTTATCTCTTCCCCAAAATACGAAGAACAATTTGTTTACTCTCACTTCCTTGATATTTTTGGCAAGTAACAAATTCTTTCTTTATCCCTTCTTACTCTGGTAATAAGTGGGCTTTTTTTTTTTTTTCTTCCTTACTTTAGAGACCATAGATGGAAATTTCAAACATTTCGTTATTCAGTTTTTAAAAAACCCAAAAAAGTAATTAACAAAAGACTTGTCATTAGTGGGAATTTGTTTATAGATGGTTAAAAGATCTGGAGATTAGCACAAGAACATTTTATTACTAACCTAACTTTAGGCCATTGATAGCCACTCAATTACTTATTTCCTCCTGTATTCTTTATAGAAAGACAAATGTGAATGGAAAGAAATATTACTGGTAAAAGAGAAAAAATTTGCCTGTGTTAGAAGGCTCAGTTCACCCAATCTGAGTGATTTGTGTTAGGCACCTATCCTTAAAGACCATTCAAGTCAGAGAAAACCAGACAGCCTTACCTCTTTTGGTTCTGATAAGTGGGCAAAACACCTTCACATTCTGATTTTTCAAAGAAATGTTTGAAATCCTCAGCTTGAAAATCTCTGACTCTCTAAGTAACAGCATCCTTTGTTTCATCAGTGTTTTACTACTTTAAATTTTTGTTTTTAAACCTGTAATTTGCTTTCCTCAGTTATTAAAATGATTAGTGATTTCAAGACTATTTTGATTCAAAGTTGGGTTCTAGATATTATCCTTTCATCTAAACAGGAGCTTTTCTTCTAAACATATTATTAGTTTACTTCAATAAACGTATGATTTTTTCTTTGTTAATTGGAGAATTATATGTGCAAAGTCACATGGTGGGAAAAGGGGTCACCAGATGGATTCCATACAGTATGCTCAGGGTCCTGTTAGTACGGTGAGTGCCAGTTGCACAGCTGATGAAGAATTCCTCCATGCAGTGATATTAGATATAACCTTGACACTCCTTCCATCAGTGACAGGAATATGTCATTCTGTCCTAGGAAATTTGGACCTTTGACAACCCAGAAGCTAAGAATAAATATCGTGTCCTAACATTTAAGCACATGTTCCACAGCATGTAATGGGGAAAAAATAAGTCTAGCAATGTCGGACACAGGTATCATCTGCTGGAAAAGAATACGAGAACTTTAAGTTATTCATTATTTTGTCATTCATCAAATACTTGGTGAGCACCTACTGTATGCCAGTCCAGGGGAGAGCTGAACACAGTAGGAAAGGTCTAAGGCTTCATGAGACAAATACGCTAGTGTAGAAACTGAAATCGGCTACTGATTGATTGTGTGATGGTAGCTTTGGATGGTTATAAGTGGATCGCTTTAGAAATTTTAGTCAGGGACAGTCTCCTTAAAAGGACAGCATTTATGCTGTGATTTGAGGTGTGAGGAAGAGCCACATAAAGATTTCTTCAGACGAAGATTAAAAGTGTGGTTTCAATCCTTCTACCAACCATGGAATTGCAGAAGCCGCTCTCCAAGGCTACTCCACTTTGATTTACTTTATAATCCCCTTCATTTTATTCCAACTTGACTTAGCTTTTTACATTTTTCCCATTTTCCACTACTCTTCCTTTGCTGTTTTCTTACTTTTTCTATCAAAAATAAAACAGTAGTGGAAATTGAGAATGATAATATTTGTTTTTCACATCTCCATATCAGTGCATACTGAAAACTTTTTGCTTTTTTGTTCTTAATGCTACAAACGATACATGTCAGCTCAATAAGACTAGAGATGAAGTCTACTGCCTCCTTTGTGGCTCTCTTTATCTGTATACAGGGGTGCATACAGGTCGCAAAACAAAGCCCACAACAGCTCATGTTCAGTGAATAAATCTATAAATGAGCCAACAGATTTACTAGACTCCATAATCCAGCAATCATGCACCTAATTTGTCACCAATGCCCAAGAAACTTATGTGCAGAGTCACTGCCACTTAAAAAATGCAATCCATTTTTTAAAAAATATCAGAACATTAGGGAGTACACATGTTTTGTTTATATACTCTGTTTTTTGCACAAATTGAATCAAGGTTGTAAGAGTGCCCCCCACGCAGACAGTGTACAAACTACTTCAAATAAATAAATAATTTCATGTTTAGAATAGAAATTAGTATCTGATCTCAAATTTTTTGCTTTGATCCCGGTGGATTATCTTTCAAATTTACTGGACAGGTTGAAAGGCTTGCGAAATCAATTCTTGGGAGTGCTGAAACATTTTACTTGTAAGTCTCACAATGAAGTTATTTTTGGAAAAGCATAAGAAGTTTGGGAATTGTATCTGACTATTCAAACAACTTCAATAATAGGTGGTGAACACTGAAGATCTTGTTTCTTATCAACTCTGCCCCAAATTAAAATACCAAGAATGCAATAATATTTGCCTGTGAGTCATGTATTTTTCCATTAGTTTGAGAGTCTTTTCAGTTTTATTTTTGCAAATTCTGCAGCTCAAGGTACCCAGCAAAAAATCCTTTGAATCTGCACTTGATTATTAGTCTCAGTTACTCTGTGCAACAGCAAGGATCCTGTTTTCTTGAAAATATTTGAGACAGCGTCATGGTGAGCTATAAAGTTATTAATGTTGCTTGATATTTGCTTTGACAGCTGCTCTGTACTCTCTTTAATCATCCTCATCATGGTCTGTAGCTCTTTTTTCCCTCCATTTCACTTGTGCCTATGCTGCTTAGAGAGGATGATGCACGCAAAAAACTGGATAGATCCTCGTCGCTTCACATGCCCCCTGATTTTTCTGTTCTACAAGTTTCTCATCACTCCTTCCTTCAGACATTTCTATATGCAAGAAGTATATATTCAATTTCTATCCTATGCAAGGCTGTGTGTGGGTCATGGGGATTTTATAAATATTAACAAAACAGAATTTGTGCTTTTAAGAACTTTGATATTTAATAGGCTTGCTAAGACCAACTTGTGACAAGCCTCATAACACAGAGAGTAATAAGAGTGTGGCTTTTAGAGTCAAATAGACGGAGATTTGGATCTTGCTTTCATTATTTACTGACACTGTATGAGCTATGAACACCCAGTCTCACCTGCCCTCAAACTTAAGTTTTCTTATTTAGAAAATGGGAATAATATTGTATCTTTTTAATGAGGCTTACATAAATGTAAAGCCTAAGTCACAGGGACACTTTTGCAAATGTCAATAGCAATTATAGTGAGAGGAGTGTTAGTGATTATAATAAAATTAATTGCAATAATAAAGCTCATGATAAATGGAGATTCAGAAACCAGAGAAAAGGAAACTCATGATTTCAGGAAAACCCTGCCTTGAGACCATTGGCTTGAGCCCTCCAGGTTGAATAATTTGGATGTCACTATGCTGATGTGGTTGCATAGAACATGCTCGTGGGAGCTACTGGTCTGTCCAGGATGATGTGGATACTCCCAGCTGACAGTAGAATAACCTGGTAGGTAGACGAGGTCATGGGAGGTAATTCTGGTATGGAGCTACTTGGAGATTTGGAAAAATACGATACTTACCTTCATCGAATAACCTCAAAATAAATGCCTTAATCAGGAACATGGCATACATTGCCTCATTTGAGCCCTATGTCAACCGTGTAAGGTAAGCCACCATTTCATACAAGAGATAACTCAGAAATAAGAGAAGTTGAGCTACTTGTTTAGTCACCCAGCTGGGAGCAAGTGGAACAAGGTTATAAACACAGATTCGCTGCCCATACATCGTAGGCTTTACAAGGAGAAGGGCCGCTTCAGTTTAGCTCACATTAGGTGCTAGTGAGCACAGAGCACAGGGTAAATAGTCCCTGGTACCTATTTGTTATTGAATGAATTTTCCCACATTTGTATTTCTTCAGCAATCCACGCTGAGTCTGGGTAGTGGTTAAACCTTAATGACAAATTAAAGCCTCTGTGTTTTGTGTGTTAAGCAGTAGAGTGTTTGAGTCAGGAACTAAAACCCTAAGCATGTTGTTTGTATGTATTTGAAATGACAGAAACTGGCTGCAAAAAGCAATATAGAAAATTTCTCTGCGTATGGAAGGGAGAAAATGGAACTTCAGAGTAGGCAGGTAGTAATGGGGATGAATAGAATTGACTAGATGGGAGGATGTAGGAGGATGATGTTTCGTTTTATCTCAGTGACTGAGACAATAGCAGGATTGCTGAAATGACATGTATTCCTTAAAACAACGACAACAATAAGCAATTCAGGTAGGAGGAAAAGGGAAGAAGAGTTAGTCAGACTGAAAGGAAAACATTGTGGATTTTAACCAGTGACTTTTGAACGGCTGTAAAAAAAAAACTTCAGGAAGAAGTTGTAATAACACAGCTCAGGAGTACAGTGAGATTGTGATGTAATTTTGAATAGAGGAGATATTTGTAAAAATAGAAATGGCAAATTTACTAAAGAAGAGTTCTTCTTTACTTCTTTAGGTTAAGTCATATCACAAAAAAAGTAATACTTACATAAGAGTCTCAGCTGAATTTTATTCTTTGGCTAAGAACAGGATGTGATTTATAAGTATATTTGTGAAATGCAAAAACATTTCATTTACTCAGAAACAGTAAAATTAAGGCTGAATCTCTTATTCAAACGAATAACGAGTTCAAGTAATGATAGCTTAAACAACCTAGTCAGTGAACTTTTAAATTGTTTTTTTTTTCTGCTGTAGACTGAAGGATTTCACATGCAAACAAGAGTGGGAAGATTGAATATTTATTGGTTTTGCCATTTGTGAAAAAGAGGTTAGACTCTAAAGCCAAGGGTTCACGATCTTTGTTATTTCCCAAATTTTGTCTTCCTATAAGAATATGCAAACCTTTAAAGGAAAATTCTGTCTAGCCAGCTCCAGGCTTTGCTCTCCCACAATGCTGCTGGGAAAGGGAATAAACATCTCAACTGAAAGGCAGCGTTCTTCCTCTTGGAGAACAGATGTTGTTGCTGTTTGCATAACTTCCAGGGGTTCTGCCAACTAGTGGGCCTTATTATGGAAAATCACATTGGAAGCTCTTTAAAACACTGTTGCTGGGGGTCTGTCGAGCTTTACAGCTACTGCACCACGTACAACAGGATTTTACTGTGTATAGTTATATTTTAGGAACCATAATTATCCCTGGAAACTTAATAGAATCCATTAAACCGAGCCATGTTCAAACCGAATTAAAGAAGAGCTTTAGATCTAATTGAGATTTCTAGAGATAATTTTCAGGTATTGAAATGAATAATTACAAACTAAATATATCATTGCACTCTTCATTATGATAGTGGCATATACACATAAAGGCAATTTTATGATATTATGTATTTCAAAAATGATTATGGAGAAGCATTATTATATTTTTCAAACAAAATTAATATGGAAGGATAATATTTTTAGTGATTATAACCCCAATTCCTATATTTTGTTGTCATTAAACATTTATTTAGGGATTATGGAGGTGTTATATTTTTTTTTCCGGTTTTCAGTAACTTACCTAATAACACCAAAGAGCAAAAGTCTAATATCTTCTATGAAGTTCCTGGGAATTATTTAGAGGAGACAACTCCTAACTACTCACAGGAAATCAGAGATCACCAGGGCTGAATCTTTAACACAAAGCCTCTGGCAAAGAACTCCAAACACAAACATAGGCTAATCCTGAACATGTGGCATCGGGTTCTGTCTCTTAGGTCTGACATGTCTGAGACTTTGAAGTTCTCATTGATAACATTGTGCATTATCTTGCCTGGTTATTTTCCCAATTAATTTTCATTGTGCTACTTCCTAAGTAATTAATCTGAATACAAGGTAAGAGGCCCATAGTTTGTTTTGACTTTGACAGTCTAATGGTGAGGGCGGGTCACCTGTCTCCTGGCATGGAGGGAGCTCGGATTCTGCGCATTTCCAGTCTTGGTTATGCTCCTTCAGCAATGTCTCATCATTTGGTCAGGAAGTGGTTCTGCCCTTATGATTTCTTCACTGTTCACATTTTTGAAAGTGATGCTCTATGTTCTGAGGGATGCACAATGAAAGACAGTTCCACGACTACTAGTTACATGATTATAAAAGGATACATAAGAACATAGGAATATTCCTTTTTTATAATTCTGTGCTTCCAACATATTCTACCAAATTAACTAAATTTTATGATCTAGAATTACCCATGGATAAAAATATATGGGGAAATAGTTTTTCAGTCTTAATACACAATTTGTTAGTACAACTTGTAAGACCACTTCTACTAATGTGGGGCAAGAAAATGCCCTTCTGCCTTATCATTCCCTGGGTAATAATTAGGAAAATGAATGCCAATGAATTTTTACTTAATTAGAACCTTCTGTTCTTTACTCTGCCCTCTCCCCTCACTTTATCCCTATAAGACCCTCAGTTGATGGACTGCATGATACTTCTGGTTCAGTTCGCCCAACACAGACATGACTAAAACAATAATATGGCAACACTGATATCATCAGGCAGAAAATGCTTTCCCTGATAACGTGACTAATGAATGATACTCTGAAAGAAAAAAAAAATGATAAAGAGGGTAAATAAAAATCATTCACGAAAGAATCTAAAGAATGCTTGAAAGGAGTACTAACAAAAAGAAAAATAAAAAACACCCATGCAGTCTTTATTATTATTTTTGATAATTTGTTAAAAAATATTTTTCTTCTCACTGCCACCTAATTTTGAGAAACCTAGACAGAATAAAATTTCACACAAGAGCCTTTAGAAGTAAAGAATTAAATAAGAAATATCTTTATGGAGGTAAGTTTTTTAGATGATCATCATTTGAAATGAGAAAGACCTGTGTTTATCTTCCAACTCAAATACTTGTTATTAAACACAGATGTTTAAAATGGTTCACTAGAACCATTCTATTACCCACTAAGATATACTATGTGCTGTGAAAATACAGAAATTATCTTTCTGGTATATTCTGTCCATGTTCATTTCAACCAATACATCATAGCTTATAAAATGTTGCCCAGCATGCTGTTAAAATGTCAGTACCTACCATCTACCATTGTGCAATATACACCATTAAGTTAGTCAAATATATCTGAAAATATCCCCATAATGTTTATAGCTATAGTATTCCTTCTAACCCAGAAACTTGAAACAGAAGGAAATGTAGAACTTAAAAATAATAATGTCATGTATGGCCAGTAATCTACTATTAGATTGGATCGTGGCCAACTAATGATTTCCCGTGTCTTTTGATAGAGCACATTTATTTCCCTCTGAATTTTTTATGATCCAGATTTAGGTTTTTCAATTTATTATACATTAAATTGTAATTTGTTCAGCTATTCTAAAATATGAGTACTTTGTGGTAAGAAGAGTGGCTGGCTCTGACCCTTATTTTGGGGAAACCATATAACCCAATGTCAGAGCACAAACAATATTGCAGACTAAACATTGCAAACTGGGCTTTCTTCTACTCTGTTTTGAATTTAGTGAGACTGGAGTCTATACCATTAGCCTCCCCCCACTGCACACATTAGCAAGCTATTTATATGTATACAAATATATGAAATTTCATGCATAGTTCTGGAAGCTAGAAAATTCAAGAATAAGGTGCCAGCATTCACTATCAGGGAGAGGCTTCCTGCTGCATCCTCACTGCACAGAAGGGTGAACACGGCCCCCTCACATGAAAGGAGAGGAGAAAATGAAAAAGGGCCTAGCTAGTTCCCTCCAGCCCTTTTATAAAGCTCGAATTCATTCATAAAAGCGGAGCACTCATGATTTAATCACTACTCAAAGGCTCTGCTCTTAATGTTACCACAACGAGGATTAAGCTTCAACCCCTGCATCTTGAAGGCCTGTGAGACCATGGCACCTTCCTTCTCTGCAATTCCTGCCTTTTAAATCTAGGCAGTGTTATACTTTCTGATGATGTTCTTGAAATATCTTTATGTTTCCTTGATGGAAATGTTGGAATGTGCATGTTGCCTTACCAACTTTTCTTGATAATAAACTGTACTTACTTTTGACAGATACTATTTAATCGGTTCTTTTAACGTTATATTAATTTCTATTTCCTTTTGACTAGTTTAATAAAATGAAGCCACCAAGGACTAGATATTACAAACCAGAGTCAGCAGTGAAGTGGCATTAAAGGTGTAAGGTGTGAATGAGGACATACTTATATTTCTACTTAATACTTTTGACCTCTTGGGTAAATATATAAAATACTTTAATTGTTATAAAAAATATGATAAGAAATAAATTGGGATTTTTGACAGTATAAAGGAAGAAATTGAGCTATGGTTGTCACTGGAAAAAGATGAACACATTTAAATCAGAAATGCCTATATAGGTATACATATACATATATATAATTTTGTATGCATAATGTATATATGTACTCATATATAGTTATAGACATATATAAATATGTGTATGTGTATATACATGTAGAGACTTTTATTGCTGTGGGATATGTTTATTATTTAGGCAGGAAAATGAGAAGGTTGCTGAAACCAGAGCTTTAGTGAAATATTCAGAAGGTTTGATTTCTTATAAAGAAGGTGAAGCTCTATATTGTCTTAGGAGTTTTAGAAGATTTTAATGTAGTTTGATAAGGTTTAGTTTTCCTAATATTTCATGTGCAAAGTATAGTCAGATATTGTGGATCCAAATTCTAAACAGATTTTTTAAGATAAGACTTCTGGTGACTGTCTTTAAGGGTGGGAATTCATGTGTATAATTTGTGTCACTCTAAATTCATCGTGCATTTTTTTCTTGCAATGGTTGTATGCATAGTATGTATCATGAGAATCTCTGGTAACTTCATCTTCAGAGATGAAGAGAGATCTACTTGCTACCAGTAGTGATTTTTATGTTTTCACAAAAACCAAACTGGTTTAGAAATCCATAATCTACAAAATATTATAATTCATTTATATCTGAGAATTGTCTGAAGTAAGAAAAAATACAGAGAGATGATTTGGCCTTATTTACCTAGCTGACTTGCACCTAGATGACTCCTTGACAAACACAGGTCCTGCCCAGGGTCAGTTTAATCTTCCTTCTGATTTTAATAAAGAAATCTGTGAAAAGCTGTACAGTGAATATTTTATAGAGCATGCAAATCATAATATATGTGTATATATCACATTAATATTAACATTAAGAATGAATATTTTTAATTGAATCAATTCTTAAAAAGGAATATAGTTCGTCTTGAGAGCATAGTTCCCTACATATCGGTTTACACAAAGGAACATTAAGGAAGCAGATTATAACCTTAGCTAAGAATGATCAATTTTAGAAGAATGCCTTTAAAGTAAAAAATAGTGATCCAGATGTAGATAAAAACACTTTAATTATATTGTGACTCTCAAAGACTCACGGCCATTTAGCGCCTCTCTTTCTCATCTTTCCTCCACTTCCTCCTCCCCCTCTGCTTCCCCTTTTCCCTTCTCCTTTTATCAAATCCTGTTACATAAGATTGCGGCTGTAAAGGGATAATTAGAAAATGGCAGGATAAAGAGCCGGTCTTCCTTATCCACAGATTCCTCCTACATCCTATTAACATACAATATCTTCAATTTTAATTAAATGAAATACCTAAGCCAAAGAACATAATAGCGCGATGCATTAGGCAAGTTTTTAGAAATTGTGTTAATAATGTCAAGGTCATGCCTTTAGCTCTACGCAATCATCTACCTTTATTATTTGTTGCTCCCTTTTCTATGTCAGAGCTTATACACATGATTTGATTCCACGTATCATGTATGAAATAATACATTTCTAAAAAACTTCAAACTGATATGACACAAAAAAATTGAAAAGTACATAAATACAATGTCTAATGATGGTAGGAAGCACCATCTATGTTTGAAATGACAAGAAATGATTAATAAATATTTATTTTAAGACATGTGAATATATTATCATATTAGCTTCCTGCAAACCCTGTGATGAAATTTTTACTTCAGATAATTTGTGTATAACATTAATAACTGACCAGCTCAAATTAAGTTGCCTAACACACAGTAAGTACTAGACGTATTTGTCATGCATATTTATAATAAAATAATATCAACTGTAGTTGTTATTATTGGTAGTAGTAATAGCATTGCCTGTGTGGATTTATCTAATTAGGAAGATTAACAGGTTGATAAAAAATTAAAGGTCATGGATTCTCCGATATTAAAAATAAATACTATTTTTCAGTCCATATGAATATAATCTCCCACTGGTTGGAAAAGTGAGGTAACTCTTAAAATGAGTGGCTTTTCTGAAATATATAAAAACTTATGAAACAAGTAAAATCAAATATAAGCTTGCTTCAGAAAATGTCTATTTTTAATGTGAATATTAACTGACTTTTTTATTTAAAAAAGTGTGTTGAAAGGAGCACATGAGAATTTGGGATTCAATGAGTGCAAGAAAGAAGGAATAGATATGGAACCACTGTCCGGAATGTCATCAGTATTATTTGCTTGTTTCAACTCACAAGAAACAATCCAGTGATTATAAGTGTAGAAATAACTTTGCTCAAATTCTGAATTCTACAACATTACTTTGTCCATGTGCATGTATATTTGTATTCACCATATGCGATAAGTATTAATAGCCCATTCATTTTTAAATTTTATTTTTGTTATGATTTTTTCTCCATTTAAACACTTTCAAAAAATAGAAATATTTGTTATTTTATTGTGTATTATGCTTAGAAAACCGAATTGCTATTTATTCATTAAACATGCATATTTTACATGAATTTTATTGTCATAATTTCATGGCACTGAATATAAATTTATAGAAAGTACAATGATTATTTCCAATAAACGTTCTCTGCACATTACAGCAAGTTAATTAAATTCAGTTCAGCAAGCATTTAATGAAAGTGTCACAAGTATGGGAGAGACAGTAGATTTATAAAGATAACTAAGATACACTTTCCTCTCTATTTTCCAGGTTAAAGAAGAGGTTTAAGTCTTTGGGAAGAGGAAAGTTCAAGGTGAAAATGAAGAACAAAAACAGAACAACTGACATTTCCATCAAGTGGCTCTTAGAATAATTTTACCAACTAAGGGCTCTCTGTAAAGAGTGTTGACTTTCTGTAAAAGACAGGATTAGATCCCTATTCTGCAGAGCTCAGTGCAATATTTCATGAAAATACAGGTCACTTGTTCAACAAGTATTATGTAAGAACTTTAAAATGATAACAGCAGAGTATTGAATGCACATGGGCCCTTCTAAGCATTGGGCCCATGTAACTGCCCAAACCATTGCTTCCTGATGGCTGTCCTTAACTTAGGGGGGCTCTTGCTAATTCTTTAGTTTCTCTTAGGATGCCTTCCTTGACTCATGCATTAATCCAATAAAAGTGGTTAATTGTCTGTGAAGTCCAAAGAGCATAGATCACACCATCATGATTTTCCAGCAATTTTGTATTGATATGTAGCATTACCTGGAAATAAACGCCTACAGTTGCCTTCTATTTTACTTTCTTGTAGAAAAAAAGTAAATAAAATATTTGCTTCAACAGAAATAAAAATCTAAGCATACCAGAATATTTTCACTTTATCATTCTGCCATTTTATAACAAGTAAACCATAAGATGCTAACCCATGTATAGGAAATAGAATTGGGGTACCAAAAAGGATTTCAGATTGCCTTCACATAGCTTACTTTCTGGGGTGTCAGCAGCAACACAAGTTGGTGAAATAATACCAAAAAAGTGGTGATTTATAATTTTCCCTACACTCAAAAAATTGTATTTGACTACATTTTACCATTGTTAAATATAGTCATCTGATTATAACCCTGAAATACTGTTTTTGACAATTTCCTGTAACAAAGCTCTCCTTGTACACATTAAGGAGAATGAAGAGAGATTACTCTTGACCTGGTGATTTGTCATTATAGATGCAGAATAGTGACATGAAATTTGTGTTTATATATCTACATATGCACGTAGGGATATACTGGATGCTTACATTGTAGCTTATCTGCCCTGTTGGTTTTAAGACTTAACGATGAATATAAAATGGACAACAAAATGAAACTAATAATAAACACACAATTGAGATGTTTGCCACCGAGATTGAATCATATGCATCACACGGTAAGAACGTTTCTAGATTCTAGGAAGTAAAAATGTTGACATTTAGTTACTAATTCCTTTTTAAATGTAAAGAAATGGTCATGCCAGAAATCATCCTATATAAAATTATGTTTAAAATCTAATTATTTATAAAGTCATAAACTGTACCTTATCCATGAAGTTATATGTATGTGATTTTAAGCACATGTACCTGTAAATGGAATCATATACACATAAAATAATACATATATTGTTTGTAATAAATTAAGGATGCATATCTTATTTAATTGCTGAAACTGATAACATTTTCACTCCAGTGTCAGGAATGTACCGCAAAGCACTGATAAACAGCAAGACATATTGCAAATAAATCACCTCCATATTGAATACTTTGAGATTTATTATGATCTATCATCTCAAGATCTATTGGGAGTTGCATACGATAAATACACAATTTATAGCTAGGAGATAAAATGTGGATATAAAAATACCGTTATCTAACAATATGATTTGAAATCTGGTGTCTAATTTACACATGCACACACTTTTAAATCTAGTGTGTCTTGACTGTAGTACTCTGACATTACTAAGGGCAAACTTTCTAAAGATCAGGGCTTCCTTTCTGGTGGTAGAAATACGTGTATTGAATAGTTGCATGTGCACACATACCCCCCTTCCCCATGCACACATGACCCCAGATACCTAACAAACTTTATAAACACTAACTTGCTATCTGACTTATTTCACTTACTAAGGATAAACTATCTCTTCATGTGTAATAAAAGCAGCCACATTTTCATAATGTAGTATTCTTAAGCTCGTGACCCATTCCATTCCTCTTGACCTGGTTCTGATCTGAAGATAATTTATTTTGTAATCTCTACTACTAGAGAAACAAGGTAAAGGAAGTGAAAGGAAGAAGTAGTATTTCATCATAATCAGTTTATGACACTGCTGTTGTAAATGGCACCCTGGGAAACCCTTCTCTCCACCTTCTGCAGAGTTGCCAAGGGACTGAGGATGAGGCATTGTGCAAGGACAAAAGAAGTCAATTATAACTCACTGTGATAAGGTGACAGCTTGTGTCTTTGGATAACAGAATTAAGCATAATGTCAAAGAAGTATTCCTGTGAAAAAAGTATGCTGCTGCTGAAATCAACTATTGATTAAAGAACCACAACAATAAACACAACAACAAATGCTGCTTTTTTTTTACCCCAAACTTAATACATTTATGACATGTTTTGACATATAATTACTTTTCACTTGTAAAAAATATCAAGTCCTTTCAAAATAGAAAAAAAGTTATTATATTCAGAAAACAAAAACTCTAGGCATGAATTGAGTGTATTTACTGCATATTAGCACTAAATTTCCTGTTTCATCTATTAACATTCTTTCATTTCACAGAAATAACATTTTATGTTCTTGTTTTCTTTATTTTTCAGTGACAATATGAATAATTACACATTTGAGTTACAGTCAAAACTTATACATTTACACTTAATTTTTGTAAAATTATTTTGAGTTACATTTTTGGATTCCAAAATATTTTAAAATGTATTTAATTTTTTAAATCAAATTTATTTAATAATTATATATATTAGAAACTCTGTAAGTTGACCATAAAGGGACTATAACAAACGGGTCAACATAGCCAGGCATTGTGGCGGGCACCTGTGGTCCCAGCTACTTGGGAGGCTGAGGCAGGAGACTCGCTTGAGCCCAGGAGTTGGAGGTTGCTATGAGCTGTGATGCCATGGCACTCTACCCAGGGGGATAGCTTGAGGCTCTGTCTCCCAAAAAAAAAAAAAAAAAAAAGAAAAGAAAGTATTTTTCTAATGCAGCTAGACAGAGTCCGTGTGTCAATGGCCCATCTCCTAAACTAGAGTTTATTCCAGGAATGTAAAAATAGTTCTGTTGGCAAGTTTTTGTTTAATGTTTGTATTATTTTATTTTTAATTATTATGGGTACATAATAGTTGTATATCT